>CM062289.1:315811170-316041021 GCA_031216915.1 Pictodentalium vernedei
CCAGAAATTATAAAACATTATGCGGGCATATAAAAAAGTATGGAAAATGGTAAAAATTCTATGTTCAAGGGCAGTAACTCCACCAAAAATCAACCAAGCGGAATGAAATCCAAACTTGATCTGTAAGTATCCACAACAGAACTATACACCAAAACTTTTCTCAATATATCCAACAATAACGAAAAAAAGTCTGGAAAATGAAAAAAAAAATCCAGAAAATGAAACCAGAGGCTCAATTGAGCCTAAAACGCCCACCTCGCTCAAACTGTCAACAAAATGAGTGTATCAGTAAGTTATCAGCAGCAAAAGAAATTTTTTGATTTGCAATGACAAAACCAAAGGCAACTTTTTTGGCCATTCATTTCTGCTGGTCCTAGGAAAGCTTCCAAGCAAGCTCTGTTCTGTGAATCTGTGAAGCATTAAAAAACAACAACCAAACAAAATTTTTGTTTTGATTTATCAACTACTGTGGTTCTCTCCCACCCCCACCCCACCCCCCCCCCCCCCCCCCCACAAAAAAAAAAAAAATGAAAGTGTCAATGACACTGTAGCTCAACTTGTTAAGACATGTACATGTATAGTATGTGACACAGCAATGATAAACTAGATATCACAGAGATGGAATCTATCTCTGCAGGTCCCGCAGCAACTAACTGATGTAAGGTATAAACTGATGTGAACCGTAATACTAAAATATTTCAAGCAATAGGTAAAAGCTGATTAAAATCCCTTCCCGGATACGAAAGAAAAAAACCCCAAATTCTGAATAATTGGACCTTGAGGTCAAACTTCAAGGTCAAAGCATGGCAACCTTGGTACGCGACACGTCGTCTTGAGATAATTTACCCACATACCAAATAACAAAACCCTATCTATTAAGGGAAAAAAGTTACAGCCCGGACACGAACTTGTCATAAAAAAACAACAAAATCTGAATAATTTGACCTTGAGGTCAAACTTCAAGGTCAAAGCATGGCAACCTTGGTACGTGAAACGTCGTCTTGAGATAATCTATCCACATACCAAATATCAAAACCCTATCTATTAAGGGAAAAAAGTTACAGCCCGAACATGAACTTGTCAGAAAAGAACCCCGAATTCGGAATAATTTGACCTTGAGGTCAAAGTTCAAGGTCAAAGCATGGCAACCTTGGTACGCAACACATCGTCTTGAGATAATATACCCACATGTCAAATACCAAAACCTTATCTATTAAGAGAGAAAGATTACAGCCTGGACAGAGCGATCACTATAGGGCGTCCGCCTCACGGCGGGGTCCTAATAACCTGATAACAAAGGTAAAGTATTGAAACAGTCTGTACATAAATACTGACTGTAGCCTGTAACAAATGTATAGGTAAAGTATTGTAAAGGTGGGTGACAGTCAGATGCTAAACTAGAAAAGAAATCTTTTGAGTCCCAGAGTGGGTCTGAGTGAACCCCAAAATATTTGTTCTCATAGCACAGTGATAACAAAGGCACCCCAAAACTCACTCGTTCCTGTCCCAAGGTGAAAACAAAGTTACCCAAGAAGCTTTGTGAAGATCAGTTCATAAATCCGAGCTGTATAGAAGTTGTGACAAAAAACAGATTGGACCTAATTTCGGTACAAAATGGCCACTGGCAGCCATCTTGAATTTTGGACCGCACCCCGAAACACTTGTTTCCATCCCAAGGTGATAAAAAAGGTACCCAAAAAGTTTCGCGAAGATCGGTTAATACAGCCTCTAGCCCGAGCTGTATTGACATGTGCACTTACAGTGTATAAGTAGCACTGAATAAATCAAAGTTCATCTAATTTGCATAATTTCTGCATGAGAAAAAAACCTGCACTATATGTGATGTATTCCATGTTACTAAACATTCATACAAAAATTTATTCAAATCAGAACTTTCAAACAGAAGTTCTGTACAAAAGACTGATTGCACTAATTTTGATACAAAATGGCTGCTGGTGGCCATCTTGAATTTCAGACTAAACCCCAAAACACTCGTTCTCATCCCACGGTGATAACAAAGGTACCCAAGAAGTTTCGTAAAGATCGGTTCATAAATACAGCCTCTAGCCTGAGCCGTGTAGAAGTTGTGTACAAAAAACTGATTAGACCTAATTTTGGTACAAAATGGCCACTGGCAGCCATTTTGGACTGCACCCAGAAACACTCGTTCTCATCCCAAGGTGATAACAAAGGTACCCAAGACGTTTCGTGAAGATCGGTTCATAAATACAGACTCTAGCCCGAGCCGTATTGACATGTGTAACTTACTGTGTGTAAGTAGCACTGAAAAAAATCCAAGTTCATCTAATTTGCATAATTTTTGCACGAGACAAAAACCCGTATTATATGTGATGTATCCCATGGTACTAAACATTCACACACAAAATTATTCAAATCAGCCTTTAAATATGGAAGTTCTGTGCAAAAATCTGATTGCACCTAATTTTGTAGCCCGAGCCGTATTGGCATTTGCACTTACAGTGCTGAAAGTAACACTAAATAGATCAAAGTTGGTCTAATTTGCATAATTTACGTACAAGAAAAAAACCCGTATTATATGTGATGTATCCCATGGTACTAAACATTCATACAAAAAATTATTCAAATCAGCGCTTTCATATGGAAGTTCTGCGCAAAAAACTGATCGCACCTAATTTTTTGTACAAAATGGCTGTCAGGAGCCAACTTGAATTTCGGACCGGACCCCAAAATACTTGTTCACGTCCCACGGTCATAACAAAGGTACCCAAGAATTTTCGTAAAGATCAGTTCATAGATACGGCCTCTAGCCCTAGACGTGTTGATGGACAGACGGCCAGACAGATGATGGACAACTGGACATGGCATAAGCTCAAATTTGGCTTTGCCAAAGTTGAGCTAAAATTTACAAAAACCAAGAAATTATAGAGACTCGATTTGAACAAACTTGAATTTGACACTCCTAGAGATATTACATACCACATATGAAAGGATTCTCACTGGCAGGCCTGAAGAAGAAGAATTTTCTCATATTGCACTAAGTTAAACTTTGGGCTTCAATAAAAAGCCCAAATTTTAACCCAGGAACCTGATTTGAACAACCTTCAATCTAACCCTCCCAGAGGTGTTGTACACCAAATATCAAAAGAATCTGACTGCTGGATCTGAAGGAGATGATTTTAAATAATAATTCCCAATATTCCACTAAGTAAATATTCAGGCTCCAAGAGAAAGCCCAAATATTAACCCAGGGGCTCGATATGAACAAATTAGAATCTTACAACTCTCGAGATTCCACATACCAAATATGGAAGTATTCTCACTAGCAGGTCTGAAAAAGAAGATTTTTAAAGAAATTTTCTCATATTGCACTAAGTAAATATTTGGCCTCCAATAAAGACCTCAAATATTCATCTAGGGATCTCATTTGAACAAACTTGAATCTAATCCACCCTAAAGATGCTGCATACCAAATATAAAAAAAATATGACTGTTGGATCTGAAGAAGATTTTTAAAGGATATCCCCCATATTTCACCAAGTTAATAATTGGGCTCCCATAGAAAGCCCAAATATTAACCCAGGGACTTTATTTAAACAAAATCAAATTTTACACCTCTAGACATGCCACATACCAAATATGAAAGGATTCTCACTAGTTGCTCTGAAAAAGAAGATTTTTAAAAATACTTTTCTCATATTGCATGAAGTTAAAATTTAGGCTTCAATAAAGAGCCCAAAAATTCATCCAGGGATCCTATTTGAACAAACTATACTCTAACCACCCTAGAGATGCTGCATAACAAAAAACAAAAATGACTAATGGATCTGAAGAAGAACACTTTTAAAGATTATTCCCCATATTGCACCAAGTTAATATTCAGGCTCCCATAGGAAGTCCAAATATTAACCCAGGGACTCAATTTGAACAAACTTCAATCTGACCCCTGTAGAGATATTGTATACCAAGTATCAAAAGAATCTGACTGTTTGATCTGAAGATTTTTGAAGTTTATTCCTCATAGCGCCCAAATTTAATTATTTGGGCTACTTTATTGAGCCCAAATATGAACTGTAGGGCTTGATTTGAACACACCTCTATTTGACCATCCTATGGATGCTGTATACCAAATATTAAAAGATTCTGATTAGCGGTTCTGAAGAAAATTTTTTTTTCAATTTTTGCAAATATGCTGACTTAGCATTTTTTCAACACCCCCCCCCCTTCCAAAACACCCAGACACAACCGATTGCCATTTGTTTCTTTTTTATCCATTCTACTGGTCAAAAGGATGCTTCATACCAAATAACAGTTCTCTGTTTTGTTTAGTTTGGGAAATATGGACATTTGAATTTTTTTCTATTTTTAGCCCCTGGGGTGCCCACATGGCTATGAAAAAAAAAAAAATGGCATCAATCAAATACTTTGGATCCACTTAAATTACATGCCAAATTTGGTTCAAATCGAACCAGCTGTTCTTGAAACAGAAATTTTGGGGCAGAGCCCAAAATGGGTAAGTGCCCACAGAGAGCCCAGATATTGATCTACCAAGTTCCCGTGAACAAACATTAATCTTCAGGGCAATCTCTCTGGTGGTTCATGAGAAGAAGATGTTTAAAGATTTTTAGGCTTTGGCATCATTGACCAGAGCCTGAAGAAGGCAGCTGCTTCATTTGAACAAAATAGAAAGGATATACTCCAGGGACGATTTGTGCAATATATGTTTGAATTTGGCTGAATGGCTGTGAAGAAGAAGCCAAGTTTGCAAAAGTTAACAGACGATGGACGCCAAGTGATGTCAATAGCTCACACTGAAAGCAGTCAGGTGAGCTAAAAAAGATCAAGGGCAGTAATTCCAACAAAAATCACCCAAGAGGAACAAAATTCGAACTTGATCTGTAAGAATCCATAACAAAGCTATATATAAAAAAGTCCGGAAAACGGTAACTAAGTTCAAGGGCAGTAACTCCACCAAAAATCAACTAAGCGGAACGAAATTCGAACTTGATCTGTAAGTACAAAGCTGTATACAAAAAATGGTCTCAATATGTCTATCCATAATGGAAAAAAATCGGGAAAACAATTCCAGACAGACAGACATACGGATGAACGCCAACACAAAAACATAATACAACCGTTTTTATAAAACAAGCATATAAAAATGAGTGGAAGAAACTCCCACTACACAGGTATTATTCCCCTATGATGCTCTATCACAACATCGGCCGAGTATGATAACCAGCAGTTAAAAACTGTCAGTTTCCAGATCTATATTTAACAATGACTATTAAAAATCTCTGATATCTGGCCATTTTCAATAAAGTTTCCCCATTAAAAAAGAATGTAGCGCATAGCAGCATATTCTGGGATTTGCAGAATCGAAATATAGGATTTACAATCTGCAATTGGTACGAGATCGCCACAATTTCCCAGCTGATCAAAGTCACTGGCCTTCAATCATGGTGCCGTACAACGACAGTGACGAATGGGAGCAAAATGGAGGTGAGTGGAAAATCGCTCACCTCAAATAAAGTTTGCAAGAGTGAAAAATGTGAGGAGAGTGATTTAATTTTGATTCAATGTTTATCTTCATTTTTTTAATACTGTTGAATTGTACAAAGTGTATTTTTATCTCAATTACGTTAAGTTAATGTTATTGTTTGCCTGTGGTTCAGAATAAAATTTCAAGCTTGAAATCTAGTGCTTGTTTATTAAATGTATTACCAGAATTCCTGAAATAAACTTTTATCTTGTAAGATCTAGATAATCTGAAGTGAACTATATATTATGGCATGTACAAAAATTTATTTCGCAATTTCCATTGACAAGCGACTTCGAAACGAATGTATGAATACAACTGAACAAAGATGGAAATTTTGACGCTGAAAATATATGTAACCCACTATAATTAGTTCTAGATTTTAAATGGCAGATTATTAAAATCGTGGAAAATGGATGCGTAAATTCCAAATCAGGCACATTAATTTGTGTCACTGGAGAATTAGTACAACAGGTGTCACGTGTATAAATGAAAATAAGAAACAGGGCAACATTCCACATGTCTTTGATAAAAAAAAAATACGGAAGTATTAAAACATTTCTCAGATCTCAGAATGACCACCGTTTTTTTTATATCTGAACATGCGTGTTCGTTTTCTGGCAGGAGTAAGGTCTGGGCGAGTTGTCAATGTACAACCCTCTTACTGTTAGCATGTTGTATGTGGATGTATAAGAGAAATACTGCTTGTCATGTTCATAACGACGAAAAGGAAATGGAAATTGTTTGAGATTGTACTTTTAACATATCAAATTGTGAGCGATTGAAAATTTCCCAACATCAAAAATTAATTGAATGTTTCTGTTGATGCAACTCAAATGGATAAAAAACACCCAAGAACAGAGGCGAGAGATTATTTGTGCACCTTGAACAATTTTTGCGTGAGCAATGGTGCGCGAGAGCGATCACGTGCCTTTCCCATGCGTCACTGCAACGATGCACTGGGTACATGTATAAATAAAATGTGTTTAGCTGTTAGTCTGTACTACTTCATGATGCAGGCATCACAATACAATAAGAAAAAACTTGAAAAACACACATTTTTTTCAATGATAGATGATTATTACGCAACATGTAAATCATCTGACTGCCACAAACATGTTTTCGGTTTGTCAAGTTCCTTTTTTAATTCAGTTACCTCCCTTGATGTTTCTCTTCAATGTTGATTGCAGATTACATGTAAACATTGGAGAAACACATCAAGGGAGGTAACAAGTTGAAAAATGAACATTAAATAAATTCTGACATGTTTCGTGTGTATCTGTAAACCATGCAGCATACAACTTCACAACACACATTAACATCAAAGTTATTTAATTAAGACGCAAAGCATGTGTGCTCAGTATATTCTTGGTTAATACAGCCAAGTGTATTGTATTCGTACACAAAACCGTATTTACACTATTTACCAGAATAAACACAATCTTCACAAGAGAACAATATCGTGTAATTGCATCATTAATAACAATCTTTTCCCCCCACCCCCAAAAATGCATATATTATTTTGACTAATACTGCCCAGCACTAAACATGCATACTTTCAGAACGTATGTGGTATTAAGGTTTCATAATTGGTGATTTATCATTAAAATTCTCTAATATAACAGGCACAAAGAGATTTTCTTCTGTGTCCTATTTCAACCAGTGGAATTGCTATCGGAATCGGCATAATTGGCAGAGAAATAATCGGTTCATAGCAAGTCTGATAATCGGTTCATCTCTTCTTTGGGTTCAACTGTTTACTGTCTCAATAATTCAAGTTAAGGATTTGAGCATTAATTATCTTTCTTCTCAAAACTGGACGAAACATGACAATTTGAGCCCGAAATTTTATAGGCGATGTTTAGGATTTGAACTTTGTTTCCCCCTCTCGTCTGGGGGTTATAAAGTATCAGGTTGTCGCCAGTAATAGTAGGCATAGAATACAACATAATTATGCCTATATTACGTGGAAACAAAGGATCCTGAGTGTCGTTACGATACAGCATTGTACTCGACATTTTAACCACCAGCTTTTCTGACTGATCATAGTATGATCCACAGGGGGAATGGGTCCGGCCAACGGACCCACATCCGGTCTAGCAGAAATCCTGTTTGTGTAATTCCTCAGCATGACAATACTCGATAATTTTAGCATGTTCTATGCCAGATGCTAAGTAGAAACACTATATCTGAACTTTTCCATTTTACCTCTTACAGTGTTCTACTGTGAAACAGCACTTGTTTTACATAAAACTAGATTTCAAATGAAAGGCTCGATTTGAACAAAAACAAACATATTTATCATTTTAACAAGAGTTTTAAAATTTGGTGTCCTAAAAGGGTGTGACTTCAGCCCACTGATCTCATCTTTTTGGTGTTTGGAGTTTGTTCTCATAATTATTCATCTGGGTTTAGCAGCACTTTCAACAGCAAGGGTTACTTTGTGTCAAACAGTTTTACATGTGGAGGAAGCCAGAGTACCCAGAGAGAACCACTGAGCAATGGTGAGCAACTGCCAGACTCCCAAGCATACTAACTCCACACATGCAGGGTAAGCAAAGGTTGACAAGTGCACCATCCACGTGCAGTACGCCTAAAGCATCTTTGAGCCCCCACACGGGCAATATGACCTGTCATACTGGGCAAAATTAGCCAAAATAATAATCACAGTTTTGGGGAAAGAAGATCATGATTAATGATATAATCACGATATTGTGCTCTTGTTCAAGTTGTGTTTATTCTATAGTGTTAATACATTTTTGTGTATTAAATGCAGTAGACTCAGCCTTATTAATCAGAAATAACTGAGCACATATACCTTGGGTCTCAATTTAATAATAACATTGATTTAAAACATGTGTCGTGAACATGTGTCGATGCACGGTCAACAGAAGGAAAGATAAAAGACATATCAAAATGCAATGTTCACTTTTCATCTTTTTACCTCCCTTGATGTGTTTCTCCAATGTTCACTGGAAAGCAGGCAACACTGCAGATACACATCATGGGAGGTAACTGAATTGAACAATGAATTTTACAAAATGAAAACATGTTTGTGACAACCATGTGACATACATACTGCATAGAAATTACAGATCTGCCATTGAAAAAAAAATTTTATGTTTGTTTTTTTCTCCACTTTATTCTATTGTGTTGTGATGTCAGAGCCATGAAATCGTTCTGAAGACTACGGCTGAACACATTGTATTTATTCTTTAATGTAATGTACTCAATGCAATGTTGTGCTATCAAAGGCCAGGGACTTTGGTCATGGGGGAAACATCCGGCCACTATCAAAAACAAGATAAACTCAACTAGACTTTATGATTCTGGAGAATCATGGCTTTTCCAGATGAGATTCCATGATTTTTCATGATGGCATAGTGTCTAATGAATTGTTTTTAACTGTCTCACTGAAGTTCCCATTTTGATGTTATGAGAAAGATGGGTATAGTAGTCTCAAATGACTCCGTTTGATAAACAAGAGGCCCCAGGGGGCTAAGGGCACTCACCTGATATGGTAGTCTAAATATCAAACCAGGGACTTGACTTGAATAAGCTGCAAACGCCCCTCCTAAGAAAAGCATATACCAACCAGATGAAGCGATTGTGCCCACACAATACACAGGATTTTCCTTCTATTTTCAGTCCCAAACAAAATATTTTCTGACAAAAAATTTTTTTTTTTTCTTAAAATGGACCAAACGCATAAAAAATACAAAAACTAATCTCCGCATTTTGGTCTAAAATTTCTAATTCCCAGCCGGACTCCAAATTTTCAGTGTAAAAAAAAAAAAAATTTTGTCTTAAAATTGACCGAAACGCATAAAAAACCCAAAAAACTCATTTTCGGATTTTGGTCCAAAATTTCTAAGTCCGGACTGGGACCCCAAATTTTCAGCCTAAATATGAACCCAAGGACTTGGCTTGAACAAACTTGAATCTCACCCTCCTAAGTATGCTGCATACCAAACATCAAAAGATTCTTATTGGTAGATCAGATTTTTAAAGAATATTCCTCATACTGCACTAATTTAAACATTTGGGCTCCCACAGAGAGTCCAAATATGGACCCAGGGAATTGATTTCAATAAACATGTGAAACAATCTTCCAAAGATGTTATATGTGAAATTTGAAGGCTTTTGGAGCAGTGGTTTTGGAGAAAAGTAGTGTTAAATGTTTTTCCCATTACCCAACGTGTTAAAAGATACTGACTCGGCACTTTTTCACAGTCCCAAAACAGTACCCCATGATAAAACCGATAGCAATTTTTTTTTACCATTCCATTCTGTTGGTCCTAAGGAAGCTTCACACCAAATAAGAATTCTCAGTGCCCTGTAGTTTTGGAGATATGGACATTTTAATTTTTTTTCTATTTTTAGCTCCTGTGGTTCCCATGGGGCGACCGGAAAATTTTTTTTTTTTTGCATTAATCAAGTACTTATGACCCAATAAGCCCTCATATCAAATTTGGTTCAAATCTGCCTCTCGGTTTGGAAAATAGAAATTTTGGGCAGGGCGAAAATTCTTGCCTCTCCCATAAGGAAGGGAAATATAGCTCCTCGAACTTTTCTTGAGCAAATCTGAGTGTACAACACAAAAGGAAGCTGCACACCAAATATCAAGTCTCTGCTACTGCTGGTTCATGAGGAGATTTTTTAAGATTTTGGTGCCCCTTGGGGCATGGCACCACCCAGGGAAAGGAGCAACTTCATTTGAACAAATCTGAATTGGCATTAGGTAATAAACATTTACCCAACATTTGAATAAAATTGGGCTAGTGGTTTTGGAGAAGTTGGTTTTGTAAAGTTTACAATGGACGACGGACGGAAAGTGATCAGTAAAGCTCCCCTTGAGCTTCGCTGATGTGAGATAAATGAAAGTTTCAATGACACTGTAGCTCAACTTGTCAAGACATGTACATGTATGTGACACAGCAATGACAAACATCTAGGTAATGACCTGATAACAAAGGTACATATAAAGAATTGTAACAGTCTGTACATAAATACTGACCATAGCCTGTAAGAAATGTATTGGTAAAGTATTGTAAAGGTGGGTGACAGTCAGATGCTAAACTAGAAAAGAAATCTTTGAGTCCCAGAATGGGTCTGACTGAACCCCAAAATATTTGTTCTCATAGCACAGTGATAACAAAGACACCCTAAAACACACTCATTCCTGTCCTAAGGTGAAAACTAAGGTACCCAAGAAGTTTCGTGAAGATCAGTTCATAAATACGAGCTGTATAGAAGTTGTGCCAAAAAACTGATTGGACCTATTTTCGGTACAAAATGGCCACTGGCAGCCATCTTGAATTTTTGACCGTACTCAGAAACACTCGTTCTCGTCCCAAGGTGATAACAAAGGTACCCAAGATGTTTTGTGAAGATCGGTTGATAAATACAGCCTCTAGCCCGAGCCGTATAGACATGTGCACTTACAGTGTATAAGTAGCACTAAATAAATCAAAATTCATCTAATTTGCATAATTTCTGCACAAGAAAAAAACCCATACTGTATGTAATGTATTCCATTTTACTCAACATTCATACAAAAATTTATTCAAATCAGAACTTTCATACAGAAGTTCTGAACAAAAGACTGATTGCACTAATTTTGGTACAAAATGGCTGCTGGTGACCATCTTGAATTTCGGACCACACCAAAAAACACCCGTTCTCATCCCACGGTGATAACAAAGGTACCCAAGAAGTTTCGTAAAGATCGGTTCATAAATATGGCCTCTAGCCTGAGCCGTATAGAAGTTGTGTACAAAAAACTGATTAGACACAATTTCGGTACAAAATGGCCGCTGGCAGTAATCTTGAATTTTGGACCGCACTCAGAAACACTCGTTCTCGTCCCAAGGTGATAACAGAGGTACCCAAGACGTTTCGTGAAGATCAGTTGATAAATACAGCCTCTAGTCCGAGCCGTATTGGCATTTGCACTTACAGTGCTGAAAGTAACACTAAATAGATCAAAGTTAGTCTAATTTGCATAATTTACGTACAAGACAAAAACCTGTATTATATGTGATGTATCCCATGGTACTAAACATTCATACAAAAAATTATTCAAATCAGTGCTTTCATATGGAAGTTCTGCACAAAAATCTGATTTCACCTAAGTCTGTACAAAATGGCCACCAGCGGCCAACTTGAATTTCGGATTGGACCCCAAAACACCCGTTCTCATCCCAAGGTGATAACAAAGGTACCCAAGAAGTTTCGTAAAGATCGGTTCATAAATACGGCCTCTAGCCCGAGCCGTATTGAATTGTTGACGGACAGACGGCCAGACAGACGACTGGCCATGGCATAAGCTCAAATTTGGCTTCGCCAAAATTGAGCTAAAAAATCAATAATTTGATCTTGAGGTCCAAGGTCAAGGTCATATGTGAGTCATGATAGTACGCGATACGTCGTCTCATGGTGATACACCCACATGCCTAATATCACAAGCCAAGGTGAAAAGGTAAATATGTTCGTGCCCGGACAAGCTTACTTGCCAAAAAATCAGTAATTTGACCTTGAGGTCAAAGTCGTATGTTCGTCAAGATGGTACATGACACATCGTCTCATGGTGATACACCCACATGCCAAATATCATAAGCCAAGGCACAGTTACTGGAAGTTGTGGCTGCAACCACGATAACAATGAATGCACCACGTCAGTCCTGACCCCGTGTTACACATACAGTAGTCTATGTAAAAAAGACAAGTAATGAAAGTTTTTTCGCCCTGACCGATACCCCCTTCCCAGTTCATTTGTGAATTCGTCCATTGAACAAAGATTCATCAACACAGTTTTCTTGTACAGCTATCCACAAGGTATTTAACTTCATGTTTATCATAAATTAATAACCAAATCATCATTCTACAGCTTCTTTATTTGATAAAAAAACTCTCCGTTCGACTTTTTTGCCCACGACTCGACGATGGCGTGACATTTCGTTGCTAGGTTGTACAAAAGTTTACCCAGAAAACGAAACTTCGCACTGCGTTGTTCTTGTGCTGCAGATGACAGAACAGAAGAATGGATGTGGGCTGTAATGTAAGAGCCTTTCCTGCAAAACAATTGTTGCACCCCTGTCCTCGAGTTTTATTTATTGTCATGGCACAACCAACTTATCCGAATTTTAATAAAAATCTGGTGGTTAATTTAAGACAGCGCTACCTTGTTTTCCGAAGTTGAAAATTCCGGAAGCTTTGAAAGGAATATGTATAGGCGGGCGGAAAGAGTATTAGATCTAGGCTATAGGCCTATATGACAGACAGGGAGGGGTGAGAGTGATCTCATGTCCTGTATGAAAAAAGGAAATTCTATTGCATTTCTTTTTTACACTGCCAGTTAGGAATCGTGACATTGACAACATTTAAATTTAATGCTGAACAACATTAATCATAATAGTGTATTATGCCCACTACATGCTGAATGAAACAGGGAGTTGTGGACACATATTATTCTGACGAAGCACTTGGCCGATAAAGATATCTCGGGGGTTTCGACAAAAATCTTTCCCAGGGACACTTTTAAAAAAAAAAAGAAAAACCTTTCTAGAAAACCCACTGCAGGCATTTGTGCATGCGTTTGCGAGTTGGTGGGGAGGCAAGGCCAGTGATGCTTTGGGGGGAACGCCATTCCCCTTGACCCCCTCTACTTGCTAATGCAAACATTCTTCCTCTTCAATTGCCAAACTTGAACTGGCTACATCAAAAATTACCTGTTACTTGCTTCATGAGTGAAACGTAAAACTTGAAGATTGTGAATGGAGGGGTGGTGAGGGGGGGGGGGGAGCTTGTAGGCAAAGACTATTCAGACGCGGCGCTTGCTGAATGAAGATCAACAGCCCTCTGCCTTATTAACAGCCCTAGATTCTCGGGCCGGTAATAAACCCTCGGACTTTTATTCATTCCTCTCGGGCTAGTAATAAACTGTAACGCCCTCCAAACTCGTGGTATTGTTATATTATGGGAAGATAGGCCTATCTTCAGAATCTGTAGTTTATGTTAACTTGGCTGCTCGTAGCTTTCGTACTGGCTTTCTCGCCTCATAGATAAGCCTATTGCGACTTTTTTCCAATTTCCAATTTTTTCCAATTAAAACAAAAATTATACACATTTGGCCAAACCATGGTCGGCCCGGGGATTGTCTAGACCTCTCCCCACAGGAACCCCGGGAATGAAACAGTGCCTGTTCACTGCGGTAAACAGGCTGTGTTTTACTGGTAAGATAGGGCCCAGTGGACAATGCTTGGGAGGTGCAAACCCTCTCTGAAATTAGCCACATGGCTTATTAACACTCACCCCTTGTCTTGAGTTGATACTCAGGTTGTGGTCATGATTAGCCATTGTGCAAACATGTGACCTTAAACACCAAAAAAAAAATGGCTGGACCCCCACCCCACCCCCACCTGGGGGGGGGGGGGGGGGCATACGCCTACATCAAGGAAATGTTGGGCACCACTCCTAGACTGCGGGGCATTTCCAAAGTCAAATAACCTGAGAGAACGAAATAAGCAACACTACTGAGGTGTATAAATGGGGGTAGACTTTATTTATTTATTTAAATTTTTCCTTTGAACTAACCATAACATCAGCTGCACATTTTCTGCACACGCAGATACTGCTGCAGAGATGTCTAACTTCTAAGTACTTCCTTTTTCTTATCATAAACAGCATAAAACATACGACTACAGTCTAAAAGTTCACCGACCATCACTGTATAAAGCAGGTGACAAGAACTTGATCCGTTTCAATATTCCGCAATCATTTTTAGACGGTATTTTTAGACATCAGAAACCTTACGTCATGATTGTTGTTCTACTGGCATCGAGTCGCGGGCAAAAAAGTCGAATGGAGAGTATTTTTTTTTCAAATAAAGAAGCCGTAGAATGATGCTGTAATTATTAATTTATGATAAACATGAAGTTAAATACCTTGTGGATAGCTGTAGAAGAAAACTGTGTTGATGAATCTTTGTTCAATGGACAAATTCACAAATGAACTGGGAAGGGGGTATCGGTCAGGGCAAAAAAGCTTTCATTACTCGTCTTTTTTATATAGACTACTGTATGTGTAACACGGGGTCAGGACTGACGTGAAAAAGTAAATAAGTTCAGGCCTGAACAAGCTTAATTGCCAAAAAATCAGTAATTTGACCTTGAGGTCAAAGGTCAATGTGATATGTGGGTCATGATGGTACGTGACACATAGTCTCATGGTGATACACCCACATGCCAAATATCATAAGCCATGATGAAAAGATAAATAAGTTCTGGCCTGAACAAGCTTACTCGCCCCAAAAATTAGTAATTTGACCTGGAAGTCAAAGGTCAAGGACATATGTGGGTCATGATGGTACGTGAAACATCTTCTCATGGTGATACACCCACATACAAAATATAAGCCTAGGTCAAAAGATAAAAAAAAGTTCACGGTTGTATGAGAAGAACAACAAGAACAACGAGGAGGAGAAGAATTCAGGGTAAAACAAAATGTCTCCCTTCGGTGAAGGGGAGACATAATTATGAAATGCAATTCATGGAAATGATGACCATTTTTTTTTATACCAGTCGTATTCTCATATTTAGGCAGGGAGACATGCAGGCAAGTAAATGCCACTTGAAACTATCCAATGTTCAGAATGAGTGAAAATACCACGGACAGGGCTCCATATATAATTGGAGCACCACCCATCATGAGACAGGAACCTATTTAAAAACATACATAACAAATCAAAAATCGATGAGTTCGGAACAGAAAATGAAAGTAGTAATACCGTAATGTTCTGCACATTTTATCAAGAGTACATTAGGTGTAATTTTTGTCAACTTCAGCATACTGGTGAGGGAATCAAGTGATTGGCATAGTATTGCATTAAATCTTGGACTAAATTGTCTTCAGGCATGCAGAGTCATCTTTTGTGGACTGTGTCTTAGTCAGTTGCCACCAGGTTTTCTCACTTGGGTGGGACAGTCTGAGTAAGTCAGCTTCTTTTCTTTCCGAAGCCCCACCCGGATTTTTTTTTTATTGGGTGGGGCCACGAAAAAAAAACGAAAAAAGAAAAAAAAGAAAAAAAAATAATAATAATAATCTCTTTTGTTTCTCAGTGTAATATCTTTATATGATGTTCTTATATACATTTAATATGTTCTTGTTATAAAATACTATTCATTGATATACTTATATATATCATTATATACTTATAAATGCATACTTATATATATCTTTATACACTTATGTATGTATATACTTAAATGAATGCATACTTAAATATGAACAAATAATAAATACTTGAAATATCTTTAATAGTTCTTTATTTTGTTTCCATATGCATGTATCTATTTCACTTCAAAATCTATCAATGTTACGGGAAAGAGAAACAACATACTCAAGGATTTGTGAGCACAGACATTTTATTCAAGATACTTCCAGTTCATTGACAGTTCTACAAAAAATATACATATACTTCACATTTACACTAATAATGACAATATCTTTTGTCAGTTTAAAAGACTGTTACTTACATTGGAGTTCACAGGAAACAACGCAGACCTGCTCATGGTTCAGCCATGAGGTGGGGCATGGCTGTTATTCTATTGAGAATGGGAGGGAAGAGGGTTTTTGAAGTGACTGGGCACATCCTTGCTCTATTGTGTTTCCAACTGAGATGTTGACATAAACGTCACAGGGTGGGGGATGGAGGTGCACAGGCAAATAATATATTTCCAGGCATGTGTGGAAAACGATGGCTACAAATGCCAGATGGTCACACAGGTTTTGAATCTTGGTGGGCTGGGGGTCAGGTTGGAAATGATTGGATATATTGTGTGCCTGTGCAAAGACCAAACTACCCCAACTTGGCATGCCTGTGGGGGGGGGGGGGGGGGGGGGGGGGGCTTGGCTGGACACAGGCACACAAGGATATCTTTCCAAGAATGTTGGGAAAACAGTGGCTACAAATGCAAAAGGGTCACACAAGTTCTGCATCCCAAGTGGTGGGGCAAAGGTTTGAGGTTGAATAGGACTGGATCAATTATGTGTCTGTGCCCAGCCTATAACTGGCATGCTCATTTGGGGGAGGAGTGAGGGTTGGCTGAGCACAGGTACACAATATCCAAGCATTTTGAGAAAACAGTGGCAACAAATGCCAAATGGTCATACAAGTTCTGCATCATGATGGGATGGAAGTGAAGATGGATAGGACTGGAGGCATTGTGTGTCTGTGCCCCCCCCCCCCCCTAAATTGGGCATGCCAGTTGGGCACAGGTACACAACATCTTTCCAATCATGTTGAGAAAACAGTGGCTAAAAATGCCAGATGGTCACAAATTCTGCATCTAAGTGGGTTGGGGGTGAGGCTGGATAGGAATGGGGACATTGTGTGCCTGTGCCCAGCCCCCCAACTCCCCCCCCATTGGGCATGCCAGTTGGGGAGGGAGAGTGAGTGCTTGGCTGGACACAGCCACACAAGAATATTTTTCCAAGCATGTTGAGAAAACGGTGTCTACAAATGTTCACACAAGTTCTGCATCTCAAATGAGGGAAGGGAGGATTGGGGGAAGGGGGAGAGAGGTTCACGTTGGATAGGACTGGGGACATTTTCTTAACGGTCATGTGTTCAAGCTGACAAATTTTTGAGGGATTTGCAGGTGAGGAAAGAATGGGGGGGGGAGGGGAGGGGGTGGGGTGTGTGGTACAAAACACAATGCTTGCACTTCTGTAGGTAAGTTTGCATATCAGCAACACCGGTTGAGGATAAGAGTTGTGATGCCATAACATTTCTTCATGACGTTCAGGGAGAAGAACAATGGACAAAGAACAATCCTCATGTGCATGCAGATGCAGGTCAGGGATGCAAGTTCAAGGGGCCGGACACACAAGGCTGTCTTTTCAAGCATGTTGGGATAACAATGCAGGTAAAATTGGTTGCACAAGTTCTGCATCTCGACCAGCTAGGGTGGGGAGGCAGTTGGATCGTACTGGGAGCATATCCTTCGTCTATCTGTTTCAACTTGAACATTGAAAATTTGCCAACAGATATGCAGGTATGGAAGGTAGAGGCAAAACACAACTTTTACACCTCTGTAGACAAGTCTGGGTAGGTTGGGGAGATCAGCAAAATCGGTTGGGGATAAGACTTATAGCACCATAACTTTTCTTTCATGGAATTGAGAGGAAGTGACCATATATCGTACATCTGTAAGGTGGAGTTTATGTTGGGTGGCACTTTTGGGGTGGGGGTGTTTGGGGGTCAGAGTTGGCTTTGAACCAACTTGGTACATATTCTATCTACTTTGCTGCAAAGTTGAAACTTTGTTAATACAAGAAGGGCAAGGAACAATACTTATTTATCTGCATGCAAGGCAGGGGATGCAGTTCAAGAGGGCTGGGCAAACAATATTTTTCCAAGCAGGTTGAGAATCAAGTGAAGGTACAAATATACCAAATGGTCACACAAGTTCTGCGTTTTGAAAAGTTGGGGTGGTGGTGGTGGTCTGGGGGAGGGGGGGGGGGGGGGGGCAGAGGTTTTCTGTGGAAATTTGGATAGGACAGGGAACATTTCCTCTACTTGTCTATTTTAACATTGAAAATGTGTTGCAAGGATACACAGACCAGGAATTTAGGGGTGAAACAACCCCTACACTTTTATCAGCAAGTCTGGGTGGGATGGATGATCAGCTGTGATGCCTTGGGGATTAGACTTGAAGGCCATAATTTTTCATCATAAAGTTCTAGAAGGAAGAAAAACAATGCATATATGCATGGCCATGTTTCATACATTGGTACATAAATCTGTAAGATGGAGTGTTTGCAGAATGGCACTGGTGTAGGGGGCAGACTTTGAATTGAATGGGCACATATTCTCTCTACTTTGCTGCTAAGTTTGAACCGAGATGCCGGCACTGACAAGACAAGAAGGGCCAAGAAAAATCCTTATCTGCATGCAAGGCAAGGGAGGGAGTTCAAGCAGCTGGGCACCAAATGATAATTTCCAAGCAATTCTGAGCAATCTGCATTTTGGTCAGATCTGGTCGGTTTTGAAATTTTCCCTCAGATTGGTTTCGGTTCAGTTTTGGACCACAAAAATCAGATTTCAGTTTCTATTTTTGTAACACAATATATATTTTCCATACCTCATGTATTAAACTGGGACAGGATAGTACTAAAACAATGTTAAATAACAACCAAGTGAACTTGAAATGAAATAAAACTGTTTCCTGTAAATTCGATGAACAAAAAAACTTTCATGAAAAGTTAACCCCAAGGGCGTAGATATGTGAGACAGGAGTGTGTGTCGAGGGGCTGGGGGTGGGGATAGGGGGGTGGGGATGGGTGGGGGGTGGGGGTGGGGGGTTTGTGGGGGGTTTAAAACATTTAGTTGCAAACATGCCTTTTGAGACAGATAAGTTATGCATATTGCCACACATGAAAATTCATATTTTATAATAAATTTCCTTTTTTATTATACCTACTGCTACTGTTTACAACAGGCTTGCACTACAGTCGAAGTCCCTAACTCGGAAAAATACTCTCTATTTTCTTCTTTCCCAAGCAATTTGGAAAAGAAAAGTGGTGCGAAAGCACCAAGAAAAAATAGGCCGATGAAATCATCAGATGTGTACCCATACGCGCAACTAGTAGAAAGCTGTATGACGGAGGGCCACCACAGATGCTGACATTATGCACACTATACATGGTATGGGTACAGAAAGAAATGGATTGGAGGAGTGTCTAATTTGATGGATAAAGGGTTAATATCTCCGGATCAAATTATCAGATTTACATAAATGAAAGTGTCCCACGGTGATACCAAAGGTACCCAAGAAGTTTCGTAAAGATCAGTTCATAAATACGGCCTCTAGCCTGAGCCGTATTGGCATTTGCACTTACAGTGCTGAAAGTAACACCAATAAACATCAAAATTAGTCTAATTTGCATAATTTTCGTACGAGAAAAAAACCTGTATTATATGTGATGTATCCCATGGTACTAAACATTCATAGAAAAAATGATTCAAATCAGCGCTTTCATATGAAAGTTCTGCGCAAAAATCTGATTGCACTTAATTTGTACAAAATGGCTGCCAGCGGCCAACTTGAATTTCGGATCGGACCCCAAAACACTCGTTCTCGTCCCACGGTCACAACAAAGGTACCCAAGAAGTTTCGTAAAGATCGGTTCATAAATACGACCTCTAGCCCGAGCCATATTGAATTGTTGACGGCAGGCTTTTAAAAATTGCATGAACTTTTAGTTTAGTTCATGCAAAGGTTAAGCAAATCATGTCTTGCATAACCGATTTTTCGTTCATGCAAAATTCAAAACAGAAACATTTCAAAGCATCATTTTCTGCAAATGGGTTCAGCCAAACTGTGAATGGTTAAGTAAATTATTTTTTGCAAAACCTTTTTTGGGGTTGAGCAAAATTAAAATTTTTAAAAGCCTGTGACGGACAGACGGACGATGGACAACTGGCCATGGCATAAGCTCAAATTTGGCTTCACCAAAGTTGAGCTAAAAACTATACAGCACAGCACATCAGTAACCTGAATACATATATAAAGTAACATGAAAATCGGATTGATATTTTTTGAGTTATCTCCTGCCAAAGGGATTGGTGGAATTCTCAATTTGAAGGATAAAGGGTTAATATCTCAGGATCAAAATAACAGATTTATACCAAAACCTATACAGCTTGGTACATCAGTAACCTGAACACAAATATAAAATAACTTGACAATCCAAACAATATTTTTCAAGTTATCGAATGCCAAAGGGATTGGAGGAATTTTCAATTTGAAGGATAAAAGGTTAATATCTCCGGATTAAATTATCAGATTTACACCAAAAACTATACAGCTCGGCATATCGGTAACCTGAACACAAATATAAAGTAACTTGACAATCCAAGCAATATTTTTCAAGTTATCGAATGCCAAAGGGATTGGAGGAATTTTCAATTTGAAGGATAAAGGGTTAATATCTCAGGATCAGATTTACATCAAAAACTATACAGCTCGGCACATCAGTAACCTGAACACAAATATAAAGTAACTTGACACAATCCAAGCAATACTTTTCAAGTTATATATCGAATGCCAAAGGGATTGGAGGAATTTTCAATTTGAAGGATAAAGGGTTAATATCTCAGGATCAAAATAACTGATTTACACCAAAAACTATACAGCTCGGAACATAAACCTGAAGATATATATAAAGTAACATGACAACTGGATTGATATTTTTTGAGTTATCTCATGCCAAAGGGATTGGAAGAATTCTCAATTTGAAGGATAAAGAGTTAATATCTCAGGATCAAATTATCAGATTTACACCAAAAACTATACAGCTCGGAACATAAACCTGAAGATATATATAAAGTAACATGACAACTGGATTGATATTTTTTGAGTTATCTCATGCCAAAGGGATTGGAAGAATTCTCAATTTGAAGGATAAAGAGTTAATATCTCAGGATCAAATTATCAGATTTACACCAAAAACTATACAGCTCAGCACATCAGTAACCTGAACGCAAATAAAAAGTAACTTGACAATCCAAGCAATATTTTTCAAGTTATCGAATGCCAAAGAAATGGATACGGACGCCAGACGGACAGATGTTCTAACAATTCGTAGTTATGTGGCTATTTTTATGGGACTACAATAAAATGCATGTCCATTATATTAGAACAAGTGATTTTTGGAAAAATTTTTGGGGTGGTAGCAAACACTGACCCTACCCTTTACTGACCCTAACCCTACCCCCCTCATCCCCAATTCTAAACCCCACCCTAGACTAATGAAAATTCAATATATTCCTAGTCTATTTTAACTAAAATCGCGACACCGACGCCGTAGCTGCGACGGGTCGTGCAATTTCACAAAATTCTAAGTTCATCAAGGGCCATAACTCCAAGAAAAATATTTGGAACAACACATGCATTGAACAGTGGCTAGACATCAATAAGATACACTTACATGCCAAATATAAAGTCATTCCATCAAGTATTTTAAAAGTTAGTTTTGAAACTCGTTGGTCACAGACAGACCGACCGACATTCTAAGTTCATCAAGGGCCATCACTCCAAGAAAAATATTTGGAACAACACATGCATTGAACAGTGGCTCGACATAAATAAGATACACTTACATGCCAAATATAAAGTCATTCCATCAAGTATTTCAAAAGTTATTGAGTTTTGAAACTCGTTGGTCACAGACAAACTCGTTGGTCACAGACAGACTGACCGACCGACAGACAGACCGACAGACCGACATTGCCACTTATAGAGCTGCTAGTCGCAGCTAAAAATGCATGTCCATTGTATGAAAACAACTTTTTGGGTGAAAATTTTTTGGGGTGGTAGCAAATCCTAACCTTTACTGACCCTAACCCCAGCCCACCCCAACTCTAAACCCCACCCTACAATAAAGACATTTAACTATGTGACTAGTCACATAAATTGCCGTAGTCACCTAACCCCCATTTCTACCAACAAATAGCCACCTAAACCCCATATATCTACATAGATAGACAGACAAACGGACAAAGGATGGACGAATGACGGATGGCCACCCGGATGCCGGCATTATGTGTACCATACATAGTATGGGTACACATAAAAATGAGCCAAAACTGGGTCGAGTGCAACTGGTGCACACCCAGTAGGGGACACTCTTCTCCTTGTACTAATCCACGGCTTCCAGAACCAGTGCGCTGACGTATAACCAACGTGTCATTCTACTGAATCATTCTACTGAATCCGCCAACAATGGAGTTATGTGATATATTTATTTATTTATTTATTTATTGATGTTTAAGGTCACATATTTATGCACAATGGCTAATCATGACTGTGACAGTTTTACAGGTGGAGGAAGCCGGAGTACACGGAGAGGACCACCGAGCAGCTGCCAACTCCCCAACATCGTAACTCCGCACTGCAGCACAAGCAGGGTTAGATTGGTTGAGGACATGCGTACCATCGACATGCAGTACGCCTTAGTACACGGCGTCACCGTGCCCCCACGCAGGCAATGGAGATGAAATGTCTTGCCCAAGGACACAATGTGGTTGCCGCAGGTGGGATTCGAACCGAGGACCTCTCGACTTACAGCTTGCACCTCTACCTACTGAGCCACCGCACTCCCCAGTTATGTGATTAGCGGGGAGGAAGGATTCTTACCCGAAAAAGAAGACAGGAGGGCCTCCACGTAAACAACTGCAGTAGGTATAATAAGAAAGGAAATTTACTATAAAATTTAAATTTCTTATCAACCTACCTTAAAATTGTTTACAACAGGCTGAATAGACTACAGGACGAGGGAATCACCTAACCGACCCCCGCATAAACTGACTGCGCTGGAACCGTGGACAGAAGAGGAGTTCGTTAGGCCTATAAAACCACAGCATCACAACCATTAGTAAATGACAATGGGAGATGTGTGTGACACACAGTCAGAAAGTACAGTACCAAGAACAGGGCTGGAACTGACCTTGCAAGAACCCTAATAGCTAGGGTTGATGACAGCCAGGGTAGAAGAAAAGAGTGCCTAAAGAAATGAAAATGTCAATGACACTGAAGCTCTACTTGTGTAAGATATGTACATGTATGGTATGTGACACAGCAATTACACATATCTAGATAATGACTTGATAACAAAGGTACATGTAAAGTATTGTAAAGGTCTGTACATAAATACTGACCATAGCTTGTAACAAATATACAGGTAAAGTATTGTAAATGTGGGTGACAGTTAGATGCCTTTTGCAAGAACCATATTAAAATGTGCATTTACTGTGTATAAGGAACACTGAATAAATCAAAGTTTGACTAATTGGCCGCTGCAGCCATCTTGAAATTTCAGACCGCACCCAAAAACACTCGTTCTCATCCCAAGATGATAACAAAGGTACCCAAAAAGTTTTATGTCATGCATTCCATGTTACTAAACATTCAGCCAAAAATTTATTTGAATGAGAACTTTCATACAAAAGTTCTGTACAAAAAAACTGATTGCACTACCTAAGGTACAAAATGGCTGCCGGAGGCCATCTTGAATTTCAGACTACATCAAAAAACACTTGTTCTCGTCCCACAGTGATAACAAAGGTACTCAAGAAGTTTTGTAAAGATCGGTTCATAAATACGGCCTCGAGCCCGAGCCATATTGAATTTTTGACGGACAGATGGACGACAAGTCATGGCATAACCTCAAATTTGACATATGTCAAAGTTGAGGTAAAAATAATAATTTTAATTTTTTATATATATATGGAAGCAATATAAAGGCCATGGGATGAAATGGGTGTCAGCAGCTGACCTAAAAAATACACACTGAAAATGTCTAAGTGTGAGGTAAACAGGAAACTTAACATTAAAAATGGGATGAAAAATTTGAAGAAATTCACTGGACGAGGGTTAAATGATGCTAGAATTATAATGAGGAACATGTATAATGGAATATAAGCACCATGGGAAGAGAAGGAAAACAGCAGCCGACCTAAACACAAACTTAAACATGAAATTCTGAGGTATTTATTTATTATTTATTGGTGTTTGACAGTTTTTCGGGTGGAGGAAGCCGGGGTACCCGGAGAGAACCACCGTGCAACGACAAGCAGCTGCCAGCTCCCCAAAATCGTAACTCCGCACTGCAGCACAGGCAGGGTTAGATTGGTTGAAGACATGCGCACCATCGACGTGCAGTACACCTTAGTACACAACGTCATCGTGCCCCCATGTAGACAATCGGGGTTAAGTGCCTTGCCCAAGGACACAACGCGGGAGTCCGAATCGATCACTCAGATGGTCACTCATCCGAGGACTAACCAGGCTCGACGTTGTTTAACTTCGGTGATCTGACGAGAACTGGTTACCGCAATGCCACCGTGCCCCGAAAAGTAAACGTAAACTAAAAATGGTAAGAAAAAGGTTTAAAACACACTGGACAAGGGTTAAATAATAGTAGAATGATAATAAGCACAATATAGAAGCAATATAAAGGGTGTCGACAGCTGACCTAAACAGAAACTGTAACACACTGAAAATGTGTAAGTGTGAGGTAAAAAGAAGAGTTAATGTTCGAAATTTGATGAAACATTTAAAGAAATTCACTGAAGAAGGGTCAAATCATGAAACAATGATACTGAGGAACATGTATGATGAATATAAGTGCCATGGTAAGAGAAGGAGCACAGCAGCTGACCTAAACACTTAGTTCAACATGAAATTCGGAGCTGAACAGAAAAGTAAACGTAACTAAAATAATGTTAAGAGAAACAAATAAAACACACTGGATGAGGGTTAAATAGTGATAGAATGATAATAAGCAACATATGGAAGCATTATAAAGGCCATGGAATGAAAAATGTATCAGCAGTCGATGTAATAAAATGAAAGTGTCAATGACACTGTAGCTCAACTTGACAAACTTGAACTTGTTAAGTTATAAATGAAATGGCAAAATTGAAGATCATTGGGACCAATGTCATTTTTTTTGCCAGTGGCAACATTTTTTGACAGAAACCGAAGAAAATCGATAGCTCCCATCTAGAGGCCTCCCCAAACAAGTATGCCAGGTTTCAAAGCAATCCGATCATAAATGTGCCCTGTAGGGTGTACAAAAGGGAAATATTGTGGTCTGACTAGACTAAATTCTAAGAACGTTGGCCGCGGCAACATTTTTTGACGGAAATGGAAGAAAATTGATAGCTCCCATCTAGAGGTCACCCTAAATAAGCATACCAGGTTTCAAAGCAATCTAATCATAAATGTGCCCTGTAGGGTGAGCCAAAGGGAAATATTGTGGTCTGACTAAACTAAGTTCTAAGAATGTTGGCTACGGCAACATTTTTTGATGAAAATTGAAGAAAATCAATAGCTCCCATCTAGAGGTCACCCCAAACAAGCATGCCAGGTTTCAAAGCAATCCGATCATAAATGTGCCCTGTAGGGTGTGCCAAAGGGAAATATTGAGTCTTCTGACTAAACTAAGTTCTAAGAACGTTGGCCGCGGCAACATTTTTTGACGGAAATTGAAGAAAATCGATAGCTCCCATTTAGAGGTCTCCCCAAACAAGCACACCAGGTTTCAAAGCAATCACATCATAAATGTGCCCTGTAGGGTGTGCCAAAAGGAAATATTGTGGTCTGACTAAACTGAGTTCTAAAAACGTTGGCCGCGGCAACATTTTTTTGACGGAAATTGAAGAAAATCGACAGCTCCCATATAGAGGTCACCCCAAATAAGCATGCCAGGTTTCAAAGCAATCCGATCATAAATATACCCTGTAGGGTGTGCCAAAGGGAAATATTGAGTCTTCTGACTAAACTAAGTTCTAAGAACGTTGGCCGCGGCAACATTTTTTGACAGAAATTGAAGAAAATCGATAGCTCCCATCTAGAGGTCTCCCCAAACAAGCATACCAGGTTTCAAAGCAATCTGATCATAAATGGGGCCTATAGGGTGTGCCAAAGGGAAATATTGTGGTTTGACTAAACTAAGTTCTATGAACGTTGGCCGCGGCAACATTTTTTGACGGAAATTGAAGAAAATCGATAGCTCCCATCTAGAGGTCACCCCAAACAAGCATACCAAGTTTCAAAGTAATCTGATCATAAATGCGACCTGTGAGGTGTGCCAAAGGAAATTGTGGACGTACGTACTAACATACGTATGTACGTATGCCGACGGACGAGAAGTGATGGCAATAGCTCAGCTTGACTTTGTCAAGTTGAGCTAAAAATTTAACCCACTGAAAATGTTGATGTGTGAGCTAAACAGAAAACTAAACGTTCAAAACTGGAAGAAAAATTTTAAGAAATTCACTGGACAAGGGTTAAACCATGGTAGAATGATAAAAAAGAAGATGTATGATGAATATAAGCATCATGGAAGAGAAGGAACACAGCAGGTAAGCTAAACACGAAGTTAAACATGAAATTCAGAGCTAAACAGAAAAGTAAACACAACTAGAAAATGTTAAGAAAAAGGTTCAAAACACACTGGGTGAGGATGAAATAATGGTAGAATGATAATAAGCACCACATAGAAGCAATATAAAGGCCATGGGATGAAAATAGCGTCAGCAACTGACGTAAAAAGAAACTTTAACACACTGAAAGTGTGTAAGTGTGCGAGTTAAAAATTTGATGAACAATTTGAAGAACTTCAGTGGCCCACAGGGTTAAATGATGCTAGAATGATCATGAGGAACATGTATAAGGAATATAAGCACCATGAGAAGAGAAGGAACACAGCAGCTGACCTGAACACAAAGTTAAACCTAAAATCTGAGCTAAACAGAAAAGTAAACGTAACTACAAATGGTAAGAAAAAGGTTTAGAATGCTCTGGGCAAGGGTTAAATAATGATAGAATGATAATAAGCACCATATAGAACAATATAATGGCCATGGGATGAAAAGGGTGTCGACAGCTGAACTAAAAAAAAACTTTAACACACTGAAAATATGTAAGTGTGAGCTGAACAGAAAACTAAACGTTCAAAATTTTATGAAAAACTTGAAGAAATTCATTGAAGAAGGGTTATATCATGGAACAATGATAATGAGGAATATGTATGAGGAATATAAGTGCCATAGGAAGAGAAGGAAAACAGCAAATGACCTAAACACTAAGTTGAACATGAAATTCTGAGCTGAACAGAAAATGAAACCCAACTAAAAATGTCAAGAGAAATGTTTAAAATGCAGAGCATGAGGGGTTAAATCATGGTAGAATGATAATAATCATCATATAGCTGCATTATAAGGCCATAATATGGAAATAGGGTGAGTAAGTGACCTAAACAGAAACTTTAACATTATTGGATGCGTACGCTGACTCTGACACCGACCGATCGAGCCATGCCATAAGCTCACACAACTAAAATTGGTGAGCTAAAAATTGAATTTTTCTAAGTCGAAAAAGGGACATAACCAGGCCTACACAAATTGAAAATTAAGGCAACCTGTTTATGGGTTCCCCTAATTATTTTAAGGTAACCCTTTGAATTAAGGTAACCCATTGCAGTGTTGCACTGTAATAAATTTGAACTGAAACCATTCAACATGTTAATCGTGTGCCACTAAAATAATATCTCTTTAGACATGCTCCTGATTGCTCTAAACAGAATCCATGCAAATTTCCACTTTCAGTTTCTTAGAAAAGTAACGCAAACATTGGACAAGAGTTTCATGTTTCAGACAGTGACCGACAGATTTTTTGATCAGTCCGAGTTCAACAAATTAACTGATCTGAAACAGCACTCAACTGTTCCCTGTGCCTACAGCACGCCACAATTAAACAAAATCTCTATCATGGGTAAAGTATGTGTTAATGATTCAATTCTAAAAAGAAAGAGGTTGAATTATATTATAAGATCGCATTGGTGTACACTCTAACCAGACCTTCATTTTAATGCAGTGTGATCGCTCTCATGCACCATCGCTCGTGCAATTACAATTTGCAGGTAACGATCAACCGCGCACGTGGAAAAAAAGCAGTTACTTTTTTAGTTTACATCATTGATGTCACAATTTCAGAAACAGTCTATAAACATTAGGGCTGCTTCGACTATACGATTAATCGAATAACCACCGTAAGGTGCTGTAGTGTACTATTATTTGTTATAGTTGACTATTTCTTTAGCCGTATACATCATGCTACAATAATATTGGTCTGCAGGGGGACACATAACATTTCTCAGTTCCTGTTATCTTTCGTATTTATTGTTTATATCACGAAAATAGGCAGAAATTTTGACTTTACCCTCACATATTATTTCATGAAATGGACGTTGTCATAACTAAACTCCACTCTGGATCAAGCTACTGTGAACAAATTGTTGATTATCCATGTTAATTTTTGCCATTTTAATTTTTAAATCCGATAAATTTAATATCGATGTGAAAATGATTGACACTAAATTTCTGAAAGAATGTCCATACTTTGAAGTGTTAGCATCTTGACAGTGACTGACACAAAGTTGATTACATCAATGAGGAATTCCCAGTAAATCCTAGTTTTTATATGACCCGATTGGCTGGAATAAACATCGTGTGCTATATTCCTGGCCTTTATCACTAAGCGACAGTTTCCAGATCCCCAAAATGACCCAAACGAAATCTCCAGAGTTCAGACGGTTGTTTGATTTTTACTTGAGTTGTCTGGATTTTTGACAGCATTTACTTGTACCTCGCTAAATATTCCTCTATATATTATGCTTAAAAGTTAGATATTTAGTGGTAAGAAATTGTAGTGTGAATAATGTCTATCATGTACATGCACCTACACAAAGCCTAAGTTGCCTACTTGTCACACTAAGTAATTGTGTCTCCTTTTTTCCATTTTGTGCCCTTAGAGGTGTTTTTCCAAATCAGAGCACCACCAAAGAAACCACGTGCCTGGCGTCATCTTGGGGACACGATGTATAGCGCGCCTGGATTTTTTAAAAAATAGGCCAATGAAATCGTCAGATGTGTACCCATACGCGCAACTAGTAGAAAGCTGTATGACGAAGGGCCACCACGGATGCCGACATTATGTACACCATACAAGGTATGGGTACATATAGAAATGGATTGGAGGAGTGTCTAATTTGATGGATAAAGGTTTAATATCTCCGGATCAAATTATCAGATTTATATAAAAAACTATACAGCATAGCACATCAGTAACCTGAATAAATATATAAAGTAACATGACAATCGGATTTATATTTTTTGAGTTATCTCCTGCCAAAGGGATTGGAGGAATTTTCAATTTGAAGGATAAAGGGTTAATATCTCAGGATCAAATTATCAGATTTACACCAAAAACTATACAGCTCGGCACATCAGTAACCTGAACAAAAATATAAAGTAACTTGACAATCCAAGCAATATTTTTCAAGTAATCGAATGCCAAAGGCATTGGAGGAATTTTCAATTTGAAGGATAAAAGGTTAATATCTCAGGATCAAAACAACAGATTTACACCAAAAACTATACAGCTCGGTACATCAGTAACCTGAACACAAATATAAAGTAACTTGACAATCCAAGCAATATTTTTCAAGTTATCGAATGTCAAAGGGATTGGAGGAATTTTCAATTTGAAGGATAAAGGATTAATATCTCAGGATTAAATTATCAGATTTACACCAAAAACTATACAGCTTGGCACATCAGTAACCTGAACACAAATATAGAGTAACTTGACAATCCAAGCAATATTTTTCAAGTTATCGAATGCCAAAGGGATTGGAGGAATTTTCAATTTGAAGGATAAAGGGTTAATATCTCAGGATTAAATTATCTGATTTACACCTAAAACTATACAGCTCGGCACATCAGTAACCTGAACACAAATATAAAGTAACTTGACAATCCAAGCAATATTTTTCAAGTTATCGAATGCCAAAGGGATTGCAGGAATTTTCAATTTGAAGGATAAAGGGTTAATATCTCAGTAACAAATCATCAGATTTACACCAAAAACTATACAGCTTGGCAAATCAGTAACCTGAACACAAATATAAAGTAACTAGACAATCCAAGCAATATTTTTCAAGTTATCGAATGCTTTGCAAAGGGATTGGAGGAATTTTCAATTTGAAGGATAAAGGGTTAATATCTCAGGATCAAATTATCAGATTTACACCAAAAACTATACAGCTTGGCACATCAGCAACCTGAACACAAATATAAAGTAACTTGACAATCCAAGCAATATTTTTCAAGTTATTGAGTGACAAAGAAATGGATACGGACGCCGGACGGACAGATGGATGGACGGACAGGTGGATGGATGGACAGACGGATGGACAAAGGATGGACGAACAATGGATGGCCACCCCGGATGCTGGCATTATGTGTACCATACATAGTATGGGTACAAATAAAAAATGGGATGAAAAATTTGAAGAAATCCACTGGACAATGGTTAAATGATGCTAGAATGATAATGAGGAACATGTACGTTGGAATATAAGCACCATGGGAAGAGAAGGAAAACAGCAGCTAATCTAAACACAAACTTAAACATGAAATTCTGAGGTACAGAAAAGTAAACATAACTAAAAATGGTAAGAAAAAGGTTTAAAACACATTGGGTGAAGGTTAAATAGTGGTAGAATAATAATAAGCATTATAAAGGCCATGAGATGAAAAGGGTGTCAGCAGTCGATGTAAACAAAAAAATTAACCCACTGAAAATGTTGAAGTGTGACCTGAACAGGAAACTAAACATTCAAAACTGGAAGAAAAATTTCAAGAAATTCTCTGGATAAGGGTTAAACCATGGTAGAATGATAATGAAGATGTATGATGAATATAAGCACCATGGGAAGAGAAGGAACACAGCAGGTGAGCTAAACACAAAGTTAAACATGAAATTCTGAGCTAAACAGAAAAGTAAACGTAACTAAATAATGTTAAGAAAAATGTTTAAAATGCACTTATGAGGGGTTAATCATGGAACAATGATACTGAGGAACATGTATGATGGATATAAGTGCCATAGGAAGAGAAGGAGCACAGCAGCTGACCTAAACACGAAGTTAAACATGAAACTAGATAATGTTAAGAGAAACATTTCAAACACACCATATGAGGGTTAAATTGTGGTAGAATGATAGTAAGCCCCATATGGAAGCATTATAAAGGCTGTGGGATGAAAAGTGTGTCAGCAGTCAATGTAAATAAAAAATTTAACCTGCTGAAAATGTTGAAGTGTGAGCTAAACAGAAAACTAAACGTTCAAAATTGGAAGAATAATTTTAAGAAATTCACTGGACAAGGGTTAAACCATGGTACAATGCTAATGAAGACAGATGATGAATATAAGCACCATGGGAAAAGAAGGAACACAGCAGATGAGCTAAACACTAAGTTAAACATGAAATTCTGAGCTAAACAGAAAAATAAACGCAACTAAAAATGTCAAGAAAAATGTTTAAAATGCAGTGTATGAGGGGTTAATCATGGAACAATGATGCCGTGGAACATGTATGATGAATATAAGTTCCATGGGAAGAAAAGAAGCACAGCAGCTTACCTAAACACTCAGTTAAACATGAAATTCCGAGCTGAACAGAAAACTAAACGCAGCTAAAAATGTCAAGAAAAATGATTAAAATGCAGAGTATGAGGGGTTAGTCATGGAAAAATGATACTGAGGAACATGTATGATGAATATAAGATCCATGGGAAGAGAAGGAGCACAGCAGCTGACCTAAACACTCAGTTAAACATGAAATTCTGAGCTCAACAGAAAACTAAACGCAACTAAAAATGTCAATAAAAATGTTTAAAATGTAGGGTATGAGGAGTTAAATCATGGTAGAATGATAATAATCATCATATAGCAGCATTATAAAGGCCATGATATGGAAATAGGATGAGTAGGTGACCTAAACAGAAGCTTTAACATTATTGGACACGTATTCTGACACCGACCGATCAAGCCATGTCATAAGCTCACACAACTAAAGTTGGTGAGCTAATAAAAATAAGCTAAGGTGTTGACTGTACTAAAGAAATGAGGGATGGGTTAATGTGTGTCAACCAAGTTACAGTGAAATTATTCCAAAATGAGTCATCCTATCAAGTTACAATGAAATCCCTTCATAAAGATAACTCAAAGACAGGCTTGTCATTTTGAGGCGAGCGACCACCCCAGGCCGCGCCCGTCTGAGTTCACAATTCCTTGGCAGATAAACGTCCGCCTAACCCTGATTTTTGCGGCCCATTAATTAAGTTGAACTTTTTGCAAATTGAAGGAGGTACATGTGACAAAGCACAGTTTGTGAAGTTTGTAGTGTGTCGTCAATGTAGTCACCCAGAATAAGTAACCTTCCAAATATGATGGGAGGTCTACCAATTCCAAAGTTGTAATTAGTTATTACAATGTACATCAGACTGAAACAACTCTCGTGTCACGCGCTATTACAGGATGTATCATACCCATGCAAGTTTGACCCCTGACGATTTGCCTGGGATGTTTTGACCCCAAATCATAGCAGGGATGATTAGTCCCCCCAAATCTGATTGATTCGTCCCTAGTTATCGGCATCTGGCAGTGAGCACAGTGCACTGACTTTTACAGTCATCATGTAATGTATAGATACAGGCTTGGTTATTTGGATGCAAGATAATTATAACACTCACTGTTGGTGGAGTGTCATGGGAAACCTGGTATCTTGCATCCAAATATTCAAGCCTGCATCTATACATTACGTGAGGACGTACATCATAATTACACAAACCATGTATCTTAAAATGATATTAGTTGTCTATCCATCAAGCTAAAACAAAATGGTCCCCACAAATCATAAATGACCCTCCTGGGGTCATTTTAGGTGAACCCAAAATGGCCCTGCTGGGGTGATTTGAGGCGAACCATAATGGCCCTCCTACAATTTTCAAAATGACTTGCATGCGTAGACTTTGCTAAAGGAATCTTGGTCACATGACAACTCGGCAGTCACGGTTGAATGATCGTGACCAAAATACGACAGCCTCATCTAGATATATCAAGTTATCCTGCTAAGTTACAATTAAATCCCTTTATAAAAAAAACCTGTAGACAGCACTAAATGAATCCAGGTAGTGTGACCAGGGGGGCAGTAACGGCTAACTGATCGTTACCAAAATAGTGTGGTCTCATCTAGACATCATATCAAGTTATCCTTCTATGTTACAATGAAATCACTTCATAAATATGAACTGAAGACTGTGCTAAACAAAAAACGGTTGCCTGATCATGGCCAAAATACGATGTTCTCATCTGGACATTATACAGAGTCATCGCACCAAGTTACAAGGAAACCCCTTCGTAAATACGATTTGCAGATTGTGCTAAAGATTTTCATGCTTCGGGCCCCTGTCACCATCAAGGTTGACCGATCGCGACTGAAAGGGGGCGTTCTTATCTAGATATTACACCGAGTCATCGTACCAAGTTACAATGGAATCCCTTCATAAATATGGCCTGTAGACTGTGCTAAAGGTTTTTGGGCTTTGGACCTGTGTAGCCATCAGAGTGGACCAATCGCAACCAAAATGGGACATAAGTTACTATGAAATCCCTTCTTAAATATGATCTGCAGATTGTGCTAAAGAATTTCCTGCTTCGGGCCCCTGTCGCTGTCAAGGTCGAACGATGGTAACTGAAAGGGGGCGTTCTCATCTAGATATTATACTGAGTCATCGTACCAAGTTACAATGAAATTCCTTCATAAATATAAACTCATTCTTGTCCCACGGTGATAACAAAGGTACCCAAGAAGTTTCGTAAAGATCGGTTCATAAATACAGCCTCTAGCCTGAGCCGTATAGAAGTTGTGTATAAAAAAAACTGATTGGACCTAATTTCGGTACAAAATGGCCACTGGCAGCCATCTTGAATTTTGGACGTAACCCAGAAACACTCATTCTCATCCCAAGGTGATAACAAAGGTACCCAAGAAGTTTCGTGAAAATCAGTTCATAAATGCGGACTCTAGCCCAAGCCGTATTGACATGTGCACTTACTGTGTACAAGTAGCACTGAATAAATCAAAGTTCATCTTATTTGCATACTTTTTGCATGAGAAAAAAAACCGGTATTATATGTGATGTATTCCATGTTACTAAACATTCATACAGAAATTTATTCAAATTAGAACTTTCATACAAAAGTTCTGTACAAAAAACTGATTGCACCAATTTTGGTACAAAATGGTCACCGGCAGGCATCTTGAATTTCGGACTGCACCCAAAAACACTCGTTCTTGCCCCAAGGTGATAACAAAGGTGCCCAAGAAGTTTTGTAAAGATCGGTTCATAAATAAGGCCTCTAGCCCGAGCCATATTGGTATTTGCAGTTACAGTGTTGAAAGTAACATTAAATAGGTCAAAGTTAGTCTAATTGGCATAATTTACGCACGAGAAAAAAACCCCAATTTTATATGTGATGTATCCCATGGTACTAAACATTCACACAGAAAATTATTCAAATGAGTGCTTTCATATGGAAGTTCTGCACAAAAATCTGATTGCACCTAATTTTGTACAAAATGGCCGCCAGCAGCCATCTTGAATTTCAGACCGGGACCAAAAAACACTCGTTCTCATCCCACAGTGATAACAAAAGTACCCAAGAAGTTTTGTAAAGATCGGTTCATAAATATGGCCTCTAGCCCAAGCCATATTGGCATTTGCACTTACAGTGCTGAAAGTAACACTAAATAAATCAAAGTTAGTCTAATTTGCATAAATTACGGACGAGAAAAAACCCTGTATTATAAGTGATGTACCCCATGGTACTATACATTCATACAAAAAAAGTATTCAAATCGGAGCTTTCATATGGAAGTTCTGCTTAAAAATCTGATTGCACCTAATTTTGGTATAAAATATCTTAAATTTCAGACTGGACCCAAAAACACTCATTCTCATCTCACAGTGATAACAAAGGTACCCAAAAAGTTTCGTAAAGATCGGTTCATAAATACGGCCTCTAGCCTGAGCCGTGTGTACGGCACGGCGGACGGACAGATGGACGACAGGCCATGGCAACACCTCAAATGTGGCTTCGCCAAAGTTGAGCTAAAAATGCTGTGGAAACTGGTGCTTCTATGGCCTGCTGAATTGTGTAAAAATGACGATAGGATCACCGATCCAATGTCGAGCTGTGACATCACAAAAATGGGTTTAATCATTATCACCTTATAGTAAATAAATAGGGCTCTTTCTTGCACCAATGCCAACCTACCTATGAAGTTTCATGAACGTAGGTGGAACCATTGCAAATTATCATACGGAAACCAATTCAACAAGAAATTAAATTGAGTGTACAGTCTACTTACATTCTTTACAATTAAAAAATCTACTGCAAGAATTTATAAGTCCTTCAAAGATGACCAAACGCAGAAAGACAAAGTTGGCTTGGGCAACCGTTATTCTAAATTGGGTATAGGCTATCGTACCATTTTGCACGTGTAGACCTATAGCCTATTAAAGTTGACTTCCTCTCAGCCTATACTTATCAATTTCTGTTTAAAATCAGTTTGACGAAGAACAATCCGTATTTTCGCATGAAACCATTTCATAAACCACATGCTCAATATATTATCCAGTATAGTGCATGGGCGAACACGTGCAAACTTTCCCCAGATCTATATGGGCGCTGCCATTTTGAATAAATTAATAAGCCTAATGGCTGACATCGTCGGGGAATGTCCAGTTCACCGTTGACCCGAAGCATGCACCACAGAGAAGTTAGTCTAGTACAGACACAAATTTTCCTTCTTTCTGAAACATTTGGGGTGATCTAAATGTCTTTGCTGAAAGAAATTATCCATGTGAATATATCGAGGTACATAGGAAAGTGCACCAGCGGCGCGTGCCCTCTTATTTTTGTAACTTAAAACTATTTTTCACAAAAATCATTTGACGCAAGGTACACGGTGCATGTTACCCACGATAGCACATGGGCACCCACTTCGGGAGTATATGCATGTTATCGCTGATAACATGACATATATATACTGTAGTCCATCCCAGGCATAGGCCTATAGCTTATAGTCTTCACAAGTCTCATGCCAACTGTTAGTCTAAATTGTTTTGTATTTTTATTTTGTCCTGCACAGCAGAGTGGGAAGGCCCCATACCCCTTCTCGTGTGTGCATCAATTCGCCACTAAGCACGTGGGATGATGCTTCGCATCATGATTGATAAGAGGCGCACCTTAAACCCAACCTTGGATGCCAAGTGATCATGATTATAGTTGGGGTTTTACCGTGTTCAGGTGACAACCCCCTATAGTCTTCCCAGTTGTTTTCTTTTCTGCGCGTAAACATGTTTTGGCGAAAATATAATTTCTGTTCTATTTTGAGCAGTTTCACCAACAAAAAGCTTCGAACTTTTCCCTGGTAAGAGTAAAATGTTTGTTTTTTTCGGGGGGGGGGGGGGGGGGGGGGGGGGGGAGCAGTGCTACCCACACCCTCGTATCTACGCCACTGTCTTCCACCATGCCCAATGAACTTCCTTGGATCCTGCATGATGCTCAGTGGATATTCTTTATGGTGACGCTCGTGAACCTCTGTCGGAAAACGCTTAGGCCTATAGGCCATTTCCTCTGAATGCTAGGCTATAGGCAGAGTGCGTGGTTCGTGAATTATCTTCAGTTCACAATTAGATCTTTTTATTGTTCTTAACTTATTTATCTACTTTGTGCCGCTACGTTGGGTAATAATTAAGCAACCTTCCCCTACAGACAACCAGTTCGCCTACAAAATACAGGCCCAAATGTTTGCCTTGTAAATTGCGGAGAGAGAAACAAATAATGGGTACATAATGATGTATGAGAGAGAACAGCCCGTGTTTCAGTGTGGATGGCAGCTTTAAATTGGGGCTATAGTTGGGCGTTAGAGATGACGAGACCACAACAGCGTCGACATATAGGCCTATAGTTGAGTGCAAGACGAGGGTTCCATGATGACCTATATTTTTTTGTCTATAGACCTATGTTCTAAACACCCTGGGGTAGAGGCCAACTTCCTCCTTTCTCAGACTTGAAAAACTTAGCCCTACCCCCCCCCCCCCCCCCCCCCCATAGGCCTACCCGAAGAAATCATAGCCTAATCTCAGCGTTTCCCCTATATGTTCAGAAATCAATCACGCCTACATAGCCTAATCTCAGCATTTCCCCTATATGTTTAGAAATCAAACACGCCCACATAGCCTGTTATAACAAAGGAGTGCCTTATCAGTAAGAATATTGAGTCTTTAAATTTTACCATAACGGTAGGCCTATATAGCCTAGCCCTCCACGCCCCATGGACCTGTACACCTACATATGCCTTCACGCCTTCGCACGAGGAGCTTCTTCGATGTTGAATTCTGTAGTTAGCAAATGCGCATATCATTAAATTGCAATCGAAACTGACCAGGTCATTCTTCCCGAAAATCGATTTTATCTTTAGGTCTAGCCTACACTTAGCCTAAATGAAAATCCTGCGCCAGGCTAGCCAACTATAGGCCTAGATTAGGCTATGCATAACAGCCATCGTTTGATTCGTTTCACAATGAGAATAGGCTTATAGGCCTATGTTGTAAACTAATGTACCACACCTTAATGATTCTAGGCCTATAGGCTTATACCCTACACAATGCCAATTTGATATTATAGATCCTCTACATAGAGACAGGCACGAGGAACTGAATAGGCTATCCACCCTCTTTATTCGAGAGCTTATAACCTATAGCCCACCTTTGGTGTTCGGACCAGAGAAACTATTCAGGCCGATTGGTCAATTGCTCCAGAGTCCAGACCCCTCCCCCAACACATCTCTGCTATATTAAACGACCGTAGTAGGCAATAGGATTTCGTGGATCTGGGCCTAGGTCTATAGTGTCGCCCATATATGTAGGCCCTAATGCACCCATAAAAATGGAAGGCTGGAGGCCAATGGAACCCAAGTCTGACCATCGGGCCAACCACCACCACCACCACAGACTGAGTAGGTCAACCACATATTGGTCTATTAGTAGGACATGAGTAAAAGTTCATCTGTTGGTAGGCTTACCCTCCCCCCCCCCCCACCCACCCCGCTTCTCCGATGGAAATTTTGTTATCAGCAAAAGTATAATTCCAGAGGCTCTGAAAAGCCCTCTGAATGCATTTCTTTTGTGGTCCTCCAACTTGCCCCCCCCCCCCCCCCCCCCCCCACACACACACACACCACTAGGCTACGTTCCAGTAAAACAATAATTTGTAAATCTGAAAACTCTTGTGACCTGAATGCTTCTTGTTAGGAATAAAACACTCCAACATACCAGAATATCGCCCACTTCCCGGGACGTGTGTGGGTGGGTGGGTGGGGGGAGGGGGGGGGGGGGACAATACTAGTACTATTTAATTCAATTCTGCTTTAGCAGATTAATAACATCTTCCACCCTCACCCCACCTCAACAGAAACACAAAGACCGTGACGTGGGTGATTCAGACTTCGGAGATTGAGAATTTGAGTGACAATTTAACTTTAAAACAGTGCAGTCTGTTGACCAATGCACATCAAACGAAGGCAATTGGGCTACATATCAGATGCAAAATAGATCTTGGGCATAATGGGGCCTAAGTCAAAGCCCGCTGTGCCCGTAATCTTATAAAATTAGTGGATACTGCCTTTCAATCTTATCAAAGAGGTTCTATGATTATGAATGCTTCCGTAGCGGCTGTACATTCACACTTGTGACGACCCATAATCTCAAACACAACAAACAAATCTGGTTTCAAAACGCGCGCGTGCACTCCTGTGACGTTTGATGACGTTAAATTTACCGCATTTCTTTTGACTCTTTGACCTTGAATGGTGATTTCGCGTCGGTTCAAAATATTCATTTTTATGTCTTACTCGAAGAATTTTTTGGCTCTACATGAAGACTGTTAGTGTTAAGTTGTTAACAACTACGTCGGGACGATGACCAACATATTTATAAACAACAACAGAAGAACTAACGTCTTCAAAGTTGGAGTTTTGAAAAATACCTGCGTCCAGTTGACTTTGGAACTTGGAAGTTCACATATTTGTTCAGCGTGGAATAACTACAAATGTCTGGTGAGTATTTTTGGGGAATTATCGAAGCCCTATATTTCTGTTTTAGTTTGATCAAACACTGAATTTGAATTTAGTGTAATTTGGCTGTCGAACTCTTGCGAACCACTAGCCATCGTCGACATTGTGCGTGTGTCGGTGGTTTCCTGAATTTCAAAAGTGAATGTTTATTTCCTCAAGTGCAGTTTGCAAGTTCACGAAGGTCTGTTGGCTTTCAACACGAGATGTCGCAATCCCCAATTTACGTAAATGCACACGATACCTATTTTTCTTCTATTGTTGCGGGGCCCCAAGCATAGAAATTAGACAGAATGTTTTGATTTTAGAATTTAGTTGCAACTTGCACGTGAAACGAAAGTCAAAACACTGTATTGTTATAAATGAAACCAATCACAGTTACACAGCATCTCCACAATTCAAATACAATATTATACATTTCAAAATTCTGGGAGAGTGCCAAAGCTTACTGTTCTCACAAGTGAAGTGTCACTGTCAGTGTCATGCCACAGGAAATCAACAACAGAATGACCTGAAGTTGTCTTTGAATTGAAATGGACAACTGATATTGATAATGCCTTGAAATGCAAATGTCAATAAATGACGCTTCAGTTTTCACTGCAACTTGAAAGCAACACCATGTCAGTTGCACAAGAAAGCTTTGTTTATTGGACAATTACTGAATTAAGTTGAATTAAATTAATTGTTTTCCCCTCCCATTTTATCACCAAGTATCATCATGCCGACAGGCATCTTCAAAGATCATTAAACCCACGTCGTCCGTCGTGAAGGTGGTGTTTGGGTCTTTTAAAATTATGCCCTCACTTTCGAAGAAAATGGGGTTATACTGGAATACATACGTCTGTGCGTCCGTGTGTGAGTCCATCCGAGAATATTCATAACTTAAGTGTTATTTTCTATAATATTTGTTGGTCACAGGTATGCCCACACTACACTAGTTATTTTTTTTTTATTACTTCTTCACTTAGAAATTGTGTCTGTCCTAGCCAAATTTTGTCTGTTCAGCCTGTATCGAATGTTCTATTGCAATGAAATTTGCCGTGAACACTGCTTATGGTATAGGCTTTAAAAAAGGGGTTCAACGATATTTCTCATATTCTTCTTTTTTAGAGTTATCCCCCATTTTTGACTTGGAAATTACAGGAAATAGACATTATTTGTCTGTTCAGCCTGTATCTCAGGTATGGGTTATCGGATTTCAGTGAAATATGGTATGCAGTTTGCCTATGACAAAGGCTTCTGCCTCATTACATAAAACTTCCAAACACCAAACAATTTACCATACCTTTTGACTTAGAAATTGTTGAAAACTTTCGAAGAAAAGGGGGGGGGGGGGGACTGGATTGGGGTTATCGGATTTCAGTGAAATATGGCATGCAGTTTGCCTATGACAAAGGCTTCTGCCTCATTGCATAAAACTTCCAAACATCAAACAATTTACCATACCTTTTGACTTAGAAATTGTTGAAAACTTTCGAAGAAAATGGGGGGGGGGGGGGGGGGGGACTGGATTGGGGTTATCGGATTTCAGTGAAATATGGCATGCAGTTTGCCTATGACAAAGGCTTCTGCCTCATTGCATAAAACTTCCAAACACCAAACAATTTACCATACCTTTTAACTTAGAAATTGTTGAAAACTTTCGAAGAAAATGGGGGGGGGGGGGGGGGGTATACTGGATTGGGGTTATCAGATTTTAGTGAAATATGGCATGCAGTTTGCCTATGACAAAGGCTTCTGCCTCATTGCATAAAACTTCCAAACACCAGACAATTTACCATACCTTTTGACTTAGAAATTGTTGAAAAGTTTCAAAGAAAATGGGGGGGGGGGGGGAGTATACTGGATTGTGTCTGTCTGTCTGTGCATCCGTCCGCCTGTTCATACGTACGAGAATATTCATAACTCAAGTAAATCATTATGGAATTAAATGAAATTTAGTTTGCTATTAAATTGTAACATTGCCCCAGACTAGAATGAATTTTGGTGTTGTCAGATAATTTTTTTTATTTTATTAGATACTTACACGCCACTTTCGAAGAAAATGGGGGTATACTGGATTGCATGCTTCTGCCTCATTGCATAAAACTTCCAAACACCAAACAATTTACCATACCTTTTGACTTAGAAATTGTTGAAAACTTTTGAAGAAAATGGGGGGGGGGGGGGGGGGATGGGGGTTAACTCGATTGCGTCCGTCCGTCTATGCATCCATCTGTCCGTCCCTATGAGAATATTCATAACTTAAGTAAATCATTATGGAATTAAATGAAACTTAGTATACAGTTAAATTGTAACATTGCCCAAGACTTGAATGAATTTTGGTGTTGTCAGATATTTTTTTTTATTTTATTAGATAATTATACCCCCACTTTCGAAGAAAGGTATACTGGATTACATGCGTCCGTCCATGTGTGTGTCCATCCGAGAATATTCATAACTTTTATTATAACTTAAAGTAAATTACTATTTTCTATAATGTTTGTTGGTCATTGGTATGCCCACACTTGGCGGTACACCACATGGGGGTATGCACCAAATGACAGTCCAGCTCTTGTTATCCCAAACCACTGGTCCAGTTTTAATGAAATTTCTCATGAATAGTGGTTATATAGGAGCATCTGTGTTTTTCTTAAAATTGGGTTTCTGCTCATATTGAGGAGGGGGGTGGGGCCAAAATGCTCCAATTTTTAAAAAAATACTCTTCTCACGAACCAGCAGTAGCAGAGACTTGATATTTGGTGTACAGCTTCCTTTTGAGGTGTAGGCTCAAGTTTGTTCAAGAGAGGTTTGATGGGCAATATTTGTCGTCGTTGCAGGAGGGGGGGCAAAAATTTTTGCCCTACCAAAATTTCTATTTTCCAAACTGAGAGGCCGATTTGAACCAAAATTGGATATGAATTATTAGTGGGTCATAAGTACCTGATTTATGTGGGAAAAAAAAAATAAAATTCCAAATGTCCCCGTGGGAACCCCACTTCCCAGGAGCTAAAAATAGAAATATTTTCAAAACGCCCATATTTCCCAAACAGGGCTTGCCTTGAGTCGGGGCTGATCAGCCCAGGCCCCGAGATCAGCCCCGAGGAGCACTTGCTGGGTTTTTTTTTTCAAGCCCCGACATTTTCCACAAAAAAGCACTAACAATAATGGACAAAATGGAAAATCAGCCCCGAAAAGGCCCTGACCTCAATATGTGGGGCACTTTTTTTAGGCCCCGACCATTTTACTCAAGGCGAGCCCCTGCCAAACCATACCGAACAGAAAGCTGTTATTTGGTGTGAAGATTCCTTAGGACCAGTAGAATGGAATGATAAAAAAAAGATTGCCATCGGTTTTTTGGGGGTGTTCTGTAGAGGGCATCGAAAAAATGCTGAGTCAGCATATTTGCAAAAATTATTAAAAATCTTTTCTCCAAAACCAATTATTTATTTATATTTATTTATTGGTGTTTAAGGGTCACATGCTTATGCACAATTGCTAATCGTAACCGTGTCCATTTTACGGGTGGAGGAAGCCGGAGTACCCAGAGGGAACCACTGAGCAAGGACGAGCAACTGTCAGCTATTCAACATTCTAACTCTGTTCAAGCTCCGCTCAAGCAGGGTTACAGCGGTTGAAGACATGTGCACCATCGATGTGCAGTACGCCTTAGTACACAACAGCATCATCGTGGCCCCCCCATGTAGGCAACCGGAATAAAGTGCCTTACCCAAGGACACAACACGGTGTTGTCCTGGACGGGCATTGAACTCGGGACCTCTGGTCCAAATACTCCAAAACGAATGGACAGAATCTTTTGATATTTGGTTTACAGCATCCATATGGGGGTCAGATACAAGTGTGTTAAAATGAAGCCCATTGGTTCATATGTAGGCTCAATTATACTAGAGCCCATATTTTTAACTTGGAGCAATATGGGGAATGTTCTTTAAAAATATTCTTCCGAACCACAAGTCAGAATCTTTTAATGTTTGGTATACATCATTGTTATGAGGGTCAGATTCCAGATTTTTCAAACCAAGTCCCTAGGTTAATATTTGGGCTTACTATGTGCAATAAGGGGGATAATATTTGAAAATCTTCTTCAGATCCACCAATCAAAATGCTTTCATATTTGGTATACATCTCTAGGGGGTTCTGGGTTCAAATATTCAAGTGTGTTCAAATCGGTTCTGTAGATTAATATTTGGGCTCGCTATGGTAGCCCAAATTTTAACTTAGTGCAATATTCTTCAGGTCCACCACTCAGAATGCTTTCATATTTGGTATACAACATCTCTGGGGAGGTCATATTCAATCAATTTTGTTCAAATCGAGTGTTAAATATTTGGGCTCCCTATGGTAGCCGGAATTGGCAATGTAGTTGAAAAATTAGAATTTTGTATTCAGTACCCTCTAGAGGTGTGTAACTACGATTAATCCACATAGATTGTATCAAGGGGCTTCATAGGAGAGCTCCACATTTTACATTATGATCAGCTGAAGAAAAGGCATGATGCTTGGACTATTTTTGTTACTCCTGAGGGACTCAAGGATTGACAATGTATCCTATAGAGATGGATTGCTTAATGTAGATTCATTCCTGGACTCTGTTTATATCGTGTTCTGTTCAAGGTGAGTACTTCAGGCCCCGTGGGGCTTCTTGCTCTTCTCTTCTCTGCTTTAAACGCTTTTGAAGGATTTCAAGTGATTTTATGCAGCCAAAAAAATTTTACCACATAAGTGGTTGGGGGGTGCCATTGGGTGTTTTTTTTTCCACTTCAAAATGAGTTTATTAACCCTTTACCAAACGAATCGCCCGCATCCGCCCACGTAATATGCAAATTGAGCAGTTAAAAAAATTAAATTTTTCAAAATATATCAAGCAAACCATATCATGTGACCCCCTCATTGGAACGAGCTCATTGAGCTTGTTCCAATGAGGGGTACGGTGTTATTGAAACTTTTTGAAAAATTAAAAAAAATGTTATTTAAAATAATAAATTTTAATATCGTCTGCGTTGGGTAAAGGGTTATAAACTGCATTAGAATTTATGGTAATGGATGGTTCAGATGTACCATTTTTCGAACAATGAAGTAACACAAGCTATAATAAGATATAATTGTCATGGGGGGGGGGGGGGGGAGGGGGGGGGTCATAAAAAGTGCTATTTTTAGGGGCTTTAATATGACTACCAAATAGGTACCAGAATCAGTCTCAGACTCTCAGTGCATTGATTGAATTAACAAAATTGTCTCTTGGAGTACCCACCGACCTTCCACCCAACCAGTTGATGGGAGAGGGACACCTCCTCCCATACCCACCCCACCTCAAGCCTCTGTGGAAATAAAATGTACCTGTCTCCTGGGACAGGTAGAAATTTGAGAACATTTGGATCCTTGGGTACCACAGTCCACAGGGGTCATAACTCTGTTTACACCCATACTATTTTTTAGCTCACCTGAGTGAAGCTCAAGGGGAGGCTCGGAGCTTTTATAATAATGATCACTTTTCTTCCGTTGTCTGTCCAGCATAAACTTTACATCATCGACTTCTCGTAAACTAATGAACTGACCCAAGTTTTAAAGGCAGGTACCTCATCATATGTCAGTTCATACAAGTTTGTTCAAATAAAGTTACCACAACCATGCATCCCCCCCGCAAGGGGCATAACTCTGTTAGACCCACCCCCCCCCCCCACCCCCAACAAAAAGGAAAAATTGAAAAAAAAAATTTTCAGACCCACCGATCGGCATCCTTTGATATTTGGTATACAGCATCCTTAGGAGGGGCAGACCGAAGTTTGTTCAAATCAAGACCCTGGGTGTATATTTGGGCTGCCTATGTGTAATGTGACAAAATGTCCTTGAAAATCTTTTTCAGATCCACCAGTCATAATCTTTTGATATTTGTTCACTGTGAAGAAAGTTAGAGTCTGGAAACGAAAAGGATGGAAGGATGGAATGATGGATGGATGGAAGGACAGAAGGACACCCCGAATTTAATATCTCCCGTTTTTCTTCCAAAAAGCGGTAGACAAAAAAGGGGCATAACTCTGAATAGACCTAATTTTGGTACAAAATGGCCGCTGGCAGCCATCTTGAATTTTGGACAGCACGCATAAAGACTCGTTCTCATCCCAAGGTGATAACAGAGGTACCCAAGAAGTTTCGTGAAGATCGGTTGATAAATACAGCCTCTAGCCCGAGCCGTACTGACGTGTACTTACTGTAAGTAGCACTGAAAAAATCAAAGTTCCTCTAATTTGCATAATTTCTGCACGAGAAAAAAACCCGAATTATATGTGATGTATCCCATGGTACTAAACATTCACACACAAAATTATTCAAATCAGCGCTTTCATATGGAAGTTCTGTGCAAAAATCTGATTGCACCAAATTTTGTACAAAATGGCTGCCATCGGCCATCTTGAATTTTGGACTGCACCCAAAAACACTCGTTCTCGTCCTACGGTGATACCAAAAGGTACCCAAGAAGTTTCAGAAAGATCAGTTTATAAATACGGCCTCTAGCCTGAGCCATATTGGCATTTGCACTTACAGTGCTGAAAGTAACACGAACACATCAAAGTTAGTCTAAATTGCATAATTTACGTACGAGAAAAAAACCTGTATTATATGTGATGTATCCCATGGTACTAAACATTCATAGAAAAAATGATTCAAATCAGCGCTTTCATATGGAAGTTCTGCGCAAAAATCTGATTTCACCTAAGTTTGTACAAAATGGCCACCAGCGGCCAACTTGAATTTCGGATCGGACCGAAAAACACTCGTTCTCGTCCCACGGTCATAACAAAAGTGCCCAACAAGTTTCGTAAAGACTGGTTCATAAATACGGCCTGTAGCCCGAGCCGTATTGAATTGTTGATGGACAGACAGAGGACTGGCCATGGCATAAGCTCAAATTTGGCTTTGCCAAAGTTGAGCTAAAAACTGTCAAGCCTTGGCATTAATTGATTTTCATTGGGACTAAATGTCCAGGGCGAATAGAAAGTGTGAGTAGGAAGGGTAGATTCGCCCATAATTTAAAAATTCAGTTTTAAATAAGGGGCGAAACGATTCTTGTGAAATATTTTAGCAGACACAAGCACTGCGCAAAAATCTCATTGCACATGCATGGTACAAATTTTGACATTTGCGGCCACTGTGAAAACGAATACTCGATATTACTATTGTTTGATGTTGAAAAATGCTTTGAAATCAATTACTCTCCAGGTGCTGCGACAGAATGGTGAAACGGACATGCGTTTTGTTTTCAATGAAATATGTGTACTGAAATCGGCAAAAGAAGTTTAGAAATGGCAATTCTACAAGCTAGGAAATAAATGTATTCTTGGGGGACAGGCGGATCATGGCGAATTTCAAAAATTCTGTTATGCTGGGAAGGTGACCTGGCAGGGGAACGTGGCCATTTGACGGCCACTGTACTGCTATAGCGGAAATAATGCATAAGGCAAAATTTGCACTTCAATAGGGAGGCCAAATATTATCCCAGGGACTTGGTTTGAATAAATTGAGATGTTACCTCCCTAAGAATGCTGTATACCAAATATCAAAAGATTCTAACTGGTGGATCCGAAGAATATTTCTCAAGATTATTTCCTCTATTACACCAAGTTAAAATTCGAGCCCCCATAGGGAGCTAAATATTAACTGAGGCACTTGCTTTGAACAAACTTAATCTGACCCCAGTAAGGATACTGTATACTCAGTATCAACAGATTCTGAGTTGTGGATCCGAACAACAATTTTAAAGATCATCCCCCATATTGCATAAAGTTAAAACTCAGACTCCAACAGGGAGCCCAAATATTAATCCAGGGACTTGGCTTGAACAAACCTAGATGTGACTTCCCTTAGAATGCTGTATACCAAATATCCAAAGATTCTGACGGGTGGATCTGAAGAAGATTTTTAAAGTTTATTTCCTCTATTGCACGTTAAAATTTGGAGTTATGGGCTATGGCAAGCCCAATCATTAACCGATGGACTCGAGTTTTACAAATTTGAATCCTGTAAGAATTCTGTAATCGATATAACAAAAGATTATGACTAGAGTTTCTGGAGAAGAGTTTTAAAGATTAGATTGATAGATATTTTATTTAACGGGATATTTTTAAATACATGTAGTTGCATTTCTTACTATGTGTAATACATATACAGAAGTAATAGTATATATCGCTGGGAGATGACATAGCCAGATTGGCTGTCTTCCTGTCATTCCCGTATTCCTAATATTGCACCAAGTTAAAATTCAGGCCTACATATGGAGTCCAAATATTAACTGGGGGACTTTATTTTATTTTAGCATACTTGAATCCACCCCTGTAAGGATTATGTATACAACATATCAATGTTTATTGTTTTTTGAACTAAGATTTGCCCCACATGTTTCAATATATAAACAGCATTTGTTTTTACTTAAGAGTTGCTGCTTTTACTATCTAAGTAGCTGCCATTTGGATTTTTTCCAGTTCGTCAGAATTAGCATCTGTACAATTTGACCACATGGTGTCAGCATACTCCAGCAGTGGCCTCACAAAAGCAAAATAAATTTTCTCTTTTTTTTAAGTTTCCTTATCATGTCAAGGCAAACCCATGCTTTGGAAAATATATGTTTTACATGATCATTCCACGTACAACTTCTGTTTACCTCAATTATCTGAGTGCAGGACATGAAAAGCTGGGGATGATCAATAACACCTCACTTTTTCATTTCAATAATGAATTTGGAACAATACAAGCTTTTAGATTTGTTTAATTTAACTATCATTTTGTAGCAGAATTGAACAAAAATCTCCAACAGGGGCGGCACTATGGGGATGGGGGATCGGTGGGGCAAAAGCCTGTCAGGGAGGTCTCCCCCATTAGGGATCAGATCAGGGAAAACCTGGAGCCAAACTGATGACCAAGTCGTTTCTGTAATTTGAGCTAATCCATTAACACTATGAATTTGCCAAGATTTTAGAGGCCTGCAAGAAAACTTACCTGTATCACCTTTCTTTAACTGATGGTGAATACTGGTTTGTCAAGCAGCAGTATTTCTGAATCCACTTTCAACTCACTAACTCCTGTCCATCTCCTGAAAATATATACACATGTGCTGCAAGAGTTCTCAAAATTAGCTTTCAGCAACAGCAACACAACTTCATATGTAGTGGAACTCTTCAACTGGTAGCGTGCTGAATTATTTTTGGTCATCAAAATTTGTTCATGTGTCTTTGCCCCGTTACAATTTATGCGAGAGTGCCTGTTGGCACTCTCGCATAAATTGTAACAACACAAAATCCTTTTAGACTGAAAAATTTCTTTTCAGATATAATGAGAAATATATGAGTAATGAATAATAAATAATGAGAAGTATATATGAAAAAATGTGTTTTTTAGGAACAGAGGGTTATGGCAATCATTTTTTTCTAAGGCCAGGAGGGTTTGTTTTCGCCCTCTTCAATTTTTTAAGGTGAGTGAAAAAATCACACTCCTGAAAATGCCAGTCCTGTACTTGAGCTTTTAAACCAGAAGTTAATTTCAAAATGTCAAAATCTCAAGTTATCATAACCATGGAACACATTTCTGCCTTACTCAATCTAGGTTTAAAGGTGCGTGGATTTGAACGTAGTAGTTGGAAAAATAACAAATTTATTTAAGCTTATTTGTTTTACAAGGATTGACAAACAAATTATGCAACTTTTATTAACGCTTCTCCTTGGCCCAATGGTGCAGATGTTTGGGATGACCTTCGTAGTGGCAACCTAGTGGGCCCCCTTTTTCTCAAATATTAACAAGAGCACCACGTAGCGGGACAATATACGCCTGTTTTGTATTTTTGAAGGGTTGGGGTAAGGATGAGGGTGAGGGTGAAAATTGTTTGGACCAACCCCATATTTGAACATGACCTGTATTTTGTTGTGATTAAACAACATACCAAGTTTGGAACCAATCTGAAAACAAACAATAAAAGTTATCATCCGGAAACCAAATATTTGATGCATTCCATAATTCAGGGGAACTTCGAAGTTCGAACTGACCCCATATTCGAACTTGACCTGTCTTTTGTTTTGATTAAACCACATACCAAGTTTAGGAGTCAATCGAAAAAAAAATACTAAAGTTATCTTCTGGAAACCAAATGCTGACGAACAGACCGACGGATGGACAAATGGATGGACAAATGGACAGACAGACAGACTGATTCCATAATTCGACGGTTTTTCAACAGGCGTATAAAAAATCAGTTAGGCCATACTAAAGTTATAATCCAGAAAACACAAAATGCACAAATTCAAGAGGAATAACTCTGGAAAGGTACATGTGATTTTGGCCGAAAGTGAACTTGAGCTGTGCTTTGTGGTCATAAAAAAAATCTGAGAATTTGAAACAAATTAGTCAAGGAAAACTAAAGTTATCATCCGGAAACCACATAATTCACAAATTTGCAATCAATCAAGGGGAATAACTATGGAACGGTACATGCGATTATGGCCAAAGGTGAACTTGAAGTGTGCTTTGTGGTCAAAAACAAAATCTGAGAATTTGAAAAAAATCGGTCAAGGCAAACTAAAGTTATCATCTGGAAACCACAAAATCCACAAATTTGCAATCATTCAAGGGGAATAACTCTGGAAAGGTATATGTGATTGTGGTCAAAAGTGAACTTGGGCTGTATTTTGTGGTCAAAAACAAAAAACTGAAAATTTGAAATAAATCGGTCAAGGCAAACTAAAGTTATCGTCCGGAAATGAAAAGTTGGGCTAAATTCCCATAAATAAAGGGCCATAACTCTACTGCAAATGGGCCACTAGAAACGGAAATCGATCCTATCCTGTATTTTATCATTCTAAATCCACATGCCAAATTTAACTCAGCTCAAACCATTACAACTAAACGAAATGTGTCCATGGACGGACAGACAGACAGGTTGAGAGGCCATTCACATAATATGTCCCGTTTTTCAAACAGGTGTATAAAATCAACATCTGAAAATTTTGGTGTCAATCCGTCAAGGCGTTCGGCTTTAAATGAACAGAAACCAATTTTTTTTCAAAAATTGTGTTTTCAAAAGGCCATAACTCTGCAGCGGATGGACTGAGAAACACCAATATCGAACTTGACCTGTATTTTATTGCTAAAAACAACTTCTGAAAGTTTGATGTCGACCTGTCAAGGCGTTAGACTTTAAATGAACAGAAACCAAATTGTTTATGGACAGACAGATGGACAGACAGACAGACGGACAGACGGGCAGATGGACAGACACACAGACTGATAACATAATACGACCATTTTTTAAACGGGCATATAAAAAGGGATCTTTAGCCTGCACAGAGTGTGTCTCTCTCTGCACAGAGGACAGCCTTTTAACATCCCCACCCGATAGGATGGTAAGCTGTGACAGAATCAACCCCACATTTGATGCCGATAGAGAGTGTTCAGACACCTCTAGAAATTCCCTGACCAGGGACCAAACTCGGGACCTCTGGCGTGAAAGACCACTCGGCCACCACTCTCACCTGTGCCAATGGGCCAAGGAAAGGCATTAATATAAGTTAACTTGTTCGACAATCCTTATAAAAAAAATAAGCTTAACCTTTTAGCTAACGCAAAAGGCAGACATCTGCAAACAAAATTCTTGAATAACTCATTTTTTTCATCAAGAACATAGCTTATGAACTCCTCATTAGAACGAGTTTGTTCCAAAGATGGCCCATAACCTATGTTTTCAAGAGCAAAAATGAAAATTTAATGATGATTTTGTAAATTGCGCTGGCAGGTTTTGGTCATTATGTTGTGTTCCGAGTGCTGGAGGGTCATATTTGGACTTTATTCAGAAGAGCAGGTACAAAGATTCAAAGGCTTCATATCCTGTGGGAATGCATCATATTATCTTTCAAGTGAAATTATTTAGTGTGTAAGACTTTGTCTTGTTATAATTTAGGGGACAGTGTTCAGGCCTGAAAATAAGCAGTCTGACATTTGCAGAATGAGGTCCCCAAAAGGTGAATTTGATGACGCTATTCCAAACAGTGGGCTAAATTATCCTCTGGGTACCTCTTTCTGTTTAGTTTTGAGACCCTGATTGAGATTGAGTTTCACAGAGGGTAAATTTAGTGAATCTACCCTACTGTGCAGGGTAGCATCACTAAATTCACCTTCTGGGGACCTCATTTTGCAGATGACAGTGTGCTTACTTTCTGGCTTGATAGTGTCTATAGGAAATTCCCTGTAGTTTTGCTGTTTGCACACACAGAAGTCACGGTAGCATCTAACCTTTAAAATAGTGTGCACAAAAGATCTATGCACAGAACTTTATTGTGTTGAAATAAACAAAAGCAAGTCATATGTGCTTCACTTGAAAAGGCAATTTATTTTAAGTGCTGAGGTGTACTGATTTTAACATGTCTTGTGATAACGAGTGCTAATTTTAACATGTTTTGTGATAAAATAAAGCATGTGAATGCACACTTCAGAATCTGAAGACTGCTGAAGATAATACTATAAAGACTCCTCAGAGTCAGTTTCATTCTGAAGTCGTGCAATTACACCTGAAATGTCCACTGCAAGCACAAATAAAGTATCTGCTAATTACTTGCCATTTTAGGTATAATTATTAGAGACCATTTTGGTCTTTCTGGCAGATGTTTCGGGGGAAGCTGCCAGCAGACATTTTGTCCAGTGGCATAGCCAGCTCAAAGCAAGTGGGGGGACAAACTCCCACAGAGAAAATATGGCTTAGATTCAATTTTCCTACTGGGTGGGTGTGGGGCGAGGTTAGAAAACACATTTAAAACAAAAAAATTACAGCAGATTCAGACAGAATTTATTGAAATCTCAATGTCAGTTACTGAATGATAATAAAATATACATGTACACTAACCAAATAAGACACACAAAAAATAACATATAATGTTCCCGTATTGCCTGGGATAATTTGAAGGTTACGCACATGTTGTCAATAACAAATTATAATAAAGTATGAGACTGTGTTGGATATATTTGTGATTGACAACGTGTGGGAAACCAATAAAATATTTAGACTTGTTCCTAACAATAGTGAGATTCAGTAGAACTAGAGAGATTTTTCCAATTTTATTTGGTAAATAACATAGAACTAACTATAAATTCATCCAGTGTGTGCCGCAATGCAGCATGTGTACTCAAGGGATGGTTTGTAGTTTATTTTGTTGTACAAAATCAAATTTGTACTACAAATCGCCCGTAGGGAGGATCAGTGTATCACTTGCAATGCTAAAGGGTTGCAGAAGACACCTTGATGCACCCAATGGATGATTTATAGTTGGTTTTGTACATTATCTACTGAATTATGTTTAAAAACCACTGTTTAGTGATGCGGAGGTGGTCATACTTATATTTGAAAAAACGTCTGTGATAAAAAAGGGATACATTTTAAAAGCCAACAAATAATAAAGATATAGCACTACAAGTAAGTTAATTAAATATACAAATATCTACAGAGGAATTTTCCTTGGTTTCCTTGCAAACTGTTCGACTAAGTCATCCAGTTCGATCTGTTTGGCAATGTCCCGTTCGCTGCTGACAACAATCAAACTTTCCAAACGATCATCATGCATTGTGGCCCTCAGATAAGTGTTTATCAGCTTCACTTTGCTGTGACACCTTTCACATGATGCTATTGTCACTGGAATCGTTGCAGCAATGCATATTAATTTGTGTAGATTTGGATACAACACAGACAGATCCGATTTCTTAAAAACGTTCAAAATAGTTGGCAGGAATGGACAATCCTGACCTTTGTTTTTCTTTTCCTGTGTATCTGCACGCAGTGCAAGAAACTGTGGCGAACAAGAAAAAAGTCTGTATTCCCGGCAGGTAGACTCTGCGTTCAAACTATACCGTGAAGCAAGCTTGCATATATTTTCTGCATAATTGTCCTCGTCCCATTTATCAGGCTCAAGAGCTGAAAGCTGCATCATTACCTCGCATGCATCTCCAGAAAATCGTTTATTAAGTTCACTGAGTAGCACATCAATAACAGTATAGTAAAAGTCTTGTCTGAATATTGTTTCTTGTGATTCGTCTACCCTGTTACTTGCCACTCGGTGACTTATTGCTGCATCATCTAAGAATGTTTGGCCATCTGAAAATCTAGCAGGCAGAACACGTCGACGTTTGATGCTTCTTCTAGTAAATGTAGAAGTGATGGCAATGGAGCTAGCCCTGTCCTTTGCCTTCTCCGCAAACAAATCAAAACTCTTTTCATTACGCAGTGACGACAGTAGGGTTTTTAAGTTTGTAATTGCATGCACTGCAGTCACCATGTCCATGTCTTTCCGTTGCAAATATTCTGAAGCATATCTGGAGTGTTCAAAGAGTTTGTTGAGAATATAAACTTTCAACATAAATTCAAAGGTTTCTATTCTTAGCAAAATTCCTGTACATGCAGTCTCGGTTTCCTCTAAACGATCCAGTGTTCCAATAATTGCAGGTAAGGTGTTGATGAAAGCAGCTAAATTGTCTGACTTTGCCGTCCATCGTGTGTCAGAGAAAGAGCGAAGAGTTCTTCGACCACTGTTCAATGAAAGTCTTTTTAACTGTTCCTCATATATGGAATTTCTTTGTGGTGAACCTTCTAACAGTCTATATATGGCACCGATTGTTTCAAATACATCTCTTACTGGTGACAAGATTTCCGTACATTTTTCCAAAACAAGATTTAAACAATGGGCAAAGCAGTGGAAGTACAGTGAACTTGTAGCTCCAGCGTCAGTCAACTGTTTTTGCATCCCTTTGTCTTTTCCAGACATGTTACTGGCACCATCGAATCCTTTTCCAATCATGTCGCTAATAGGTATCTGCAGATTTTGTAGTGTATCTATGAGTACATCGGCCAAGGATTTGCCTTTGAGACTCAAAACATGTTTGAGACCCACAACATGCTCATATATTATGCACTTGTGCATGTAACGTAGGGCGATTGACATATACGAGTGATGATGACTGGTCACCTCATCACACTCCACAGAATAATACCTGGCCTCCAAAACTTGACCTTTTATTGTCTCAAGAACACATTTTGATAGTATTTGCAACATCTCGTTTTGAATTTCGGGACTAAGCCACGTCACATTGTCTGGATGATTGTCCAACCACTTCTGTAAAGGTGTGTGGAACTTGGCGACAAATTTTATTTCCTCTAAGAATTTGCCTTGGTTTTGTGAAGAGCCCCTCTCATCATGGCCACGGAAGGCTTCATTCTGCAGGGCAACATGTCTCACAACATCAAATATAACTTTGGCGATGTCTCTGTTTTCTTTTCTTATGCTCTCCTTTCTGAATAAATTGGAAGCTTCCACTGCAGAAAGTTGTGCACTGATTGGGAATGCTGTCTTCCTATAGACAAATCTCTCACGGCTAAGCTGGTGCATTCGTGACTTACAATGTTTTTCAAAGTTGCCGTCTTTCCCTGTTGCCTTCTTCCAGTTTCTATACCCGTCCTTTATAAAGGTTTTCTCTGAACATCCAACTGCAAATTAAAAAATTAAAAGTTAAAAATCATCAGATAGAATATATATATGTCCATGTTTTTTAATATATACATCGGTCATCTGCTGTTTGCTGCCCCCCCCCCCCCCCCCCCCCACCACCACCACCCATATGCCATACAAAAAATATTTGTGTGGCCTTATTATAAATTATTAAACATTTTTCATGGGCCCTAACAGGTATCCGATTATACACAAACGCTAGCGTTACTGAGCTCAATAATTTATAAGAACACCATACAAACTGATGTGTCTAGACATCCATATTTGTGTGGCCTTATTATAAATTATTAAACATTTGTGATGGGCCCTAACAGGTATCCGATTATACACAAACGCTAGCATTACTGAGCTCAATAATTTATAAGGACGCCATACAAACTGATGTGTCTCAGGGATGTGGACCAGACCGGACTGCTAGTTTGTTGTCATATCCATCATTATAGAGAAGTTAGAGAGTGAATAAACGTGCTTACAACTTGTGACTCACTGTGGAGTTTGCAGTTCTATGAATACTACTAGTATATGTCATATTATATCATTTGGTCCTGGACCGCGGACTGTACCTTTTTTTGCAATCCGGTCCTCACCCCTAAATTGTGTCTCGACATCCACATTTGTGTGGCCTTATTAAACATTTGTGATGGGCCCTAACCTAATATGCACAAATGCTGCAGTTGCTGAGCTCTATGATTTATAAGAAGTTTTTTAAGAATGCCATACAAACTGATGTGTCTCAACATCCATATTCGTGTGGCCTTATTATGCATTAGTAAACATTTGTAATGGGCCCTAACAATCCCTAACAATATTATTTTTTTCAATAATGTTAAAGACAAACAATGTACTTTAAAACTATGTGATAATCCATTTATTAAATAAATTCACACTCACCCTGAGTTCCAAAAATTCTGCAGTAAAAGCAAAAGGCTGCATCCTTTTGAACTGAATATTCCAGCCATTCGTAGGTTTCATACCATTTATCCTGAAACCATAAAGGTCTGCTTCCAAATATACTTTGTGGAAAGTCTAGTTTAGGCCTCACCGGGCCAAGTTTCAGCATATGATCTATAAAGCTAGTTTGCTCTTTTGCGGGATCACGTACATCATTATCACTGTCCATTTTTACTGTTTGTGATCTTGCTCCATTCTAGTCTTCCCTTTATAAGCTTGGTCATTCATGTGTTGTTTTACCGTTGATTAACAGTGATAGATGCTTACCTGCTATATCACGCTAATTAAGAATAGCGGTACAAGAGATTAAAGAGAAAGGATAAACTGTTAAGTGTGGGTCAAGTTATGATTGCACTAATGATTGGACTGATGTTTTCACAAGGCACGCGTGACAACTGTACACTGTGAAACTGTCACCAATAGAGGAGGTGAGATCAAAGAGAATATTGCTGAGATGAACCACTTTGATGATGATGATGTTTTGATTAAGATGAACCTGTACTTCTTATTTTCACCAACACACTGATATTAGAACAAGCAATCTACAATTTGGAATTTAACAAATCTACAACCTAACCCCCCCCGGACCTAACCCCCCATGATTTTTATGCCATTTTGGGGCATATTTCGAGGACCAACTTTGGGCAAAAGTGGGGGGGACGGGTCCCCCCAATCCCCCCCGTGGCCACGCCACTGATTTTGTCCCCACTATATTTTGTAGCACATCATAGTCAAAAATAAATGGTATAATTTAATAATGCTATATTCCAAAAATCAAAAGATTTTGACTTGTAGTTATGAAAAACAAGATTCTTCAATGATTCCTTCTCAAATTAAAATTTGGGATCCTGTATTGAGCCCAAATATGAATTGAGAGGCTTAATTTTAACATACGTGCATCAAACCATCCCCTCCCCTATGGATGATGTATACTAAATATCAAAAGATTCTAATCAGTGGTTCAGGAGATTTTTCAATTTCTGCAAATATGCTGACGCAGCATTTCTTTCATTTCTCCCATAGTACATTGTGACACAACCAACTGCAATTTTTCTTTACCATTTCATTTTGTTGGTTGTAAGGATGCTCCAAACCATACAACAGTTCTCTGTTCCATGCAATTTTTTAAAGATGGATATTTGAAAATATTTCTACTTTTACCTCCTGGGGTTCCCACAGGGATGCTAGAAAAAAACCTTTTTGCATGAATTAAGTACTTATGACTCAAAAATACATCACAAAAAGTTTGGTTCAAATCGGCTCATCGGGTCGGAAAACAGAAATTTTGTGGTAGGGGCAAAACTCTTGCTCCTCCCAATACAAAGGCAAACATTTCTCTACTAATTTTGTTTGAACAGCTTGATCTTACCCCTCAAAAGGAAGCTCATTACCAATGGATGCAATAATAACCCTAGTTACAGCAGTACAGTAAACAAGAGGCCCCAAGGGACCTTAATCACTCACCTGACAAATTGGTTCAAAGAAGTATTTTGGGTCACATTCAGTTAGTCATGGTTCGTCAACTCTAACAGAGAAATGAAGTCAAGAAATTATTCTTAACTCAGGTGTCCATGCCAGAAGATATCATAAGTCTTCCTGACTGCTTCCAGTTTTACCATCTGTAGACAACCACTGCCAAATTTCCAACAAGGGTTGTTGTGTCATTGCAGTTTGAAAGACAAATTTTATGGAAAAACACTAAGGAATGGATCTGAACAAAACTGAACTTAACCTGGCTCCTCCCCCTAAAGAACCCAAATCTTAATCCTGGGCCACAAATTTTTACAAGCTTGAATCTGACCGCGTCTACAGTTAAAACCAGAAGTCCTATCACGTCTAGTGCAGAAAACGCTTGTTAGTTAATGCGCCATCTGGTGCAGAACAGTCAAGTAAACCTAGTTAAACATGCAATAACTTCTGTGCAATGTAACATAGAATGTAGTGCGCTATTCACTAGGACTTTAACTTTGATCTCCGACACATATCATTAAGAAAAGAAATGTGTTGTAACTGTACTCGAACATCCATCGATATTATTTCAAATCAGATTTGCCTGGTATATTAGTGGTGACAATGAAAGAAAATACGCTGAAAAAATTGTCAAAATGGCCAGTTTTTATTTTCTTCAGAAGCTCGGACAGTGAAATCAAAGTCGCTGCCAAATTGGATAATCATCTTTTAAATGATTTATTCGGTGCTATTGTTGAATGCGAGGGTGAGACTTTGTGAAATGTGTATGCACGAACAACCCAGCAAGTGATCGTTTTGAAATAGCCTAATAAATGAAAGTGTCAATGACACTGTAGCTCAACTTGACAAACTTGAACTTGGTAAGTTATAAATGAAATGGCAAAATTGAAGATCATTGGTACCAATGTTATTTGGTGAAATTTCAACATAAAAGCATTGTGTGTGCACAACATCAGAGTAATCCATGCATTTTAAATGTAAACTGTAAGACTGGCTAAAGGAAGAATGTTGATACACAAATGCAGTATGTTCAGAGGTTACTGTAAAAAGCAACTTTTTTCCCCAGAAATGAATGCTAATCAATAGCTCTTATCGAAAGGTATTGCCTCAGGAGCACACCAAGTTCAAAAACAATCCTATGATAAATGTGACCTGTATGCCATGTCAAAGAAGAATGTTGATACACAAATGAAATAAATTCTAACATTGTTGCTAACAGCAACAGTTTTTGATGGAAATGAAAAGAAAATCAATATCTCCTACCTTTGTCATAAGCATATGAAGTTTCAAAACAACCAGATAATGAATGTGCCCTCTGAGGCATGCCAAAGGAAGATGTTAATGCACAAATGCACTAAGTTTGAAGGTTATTGCTTGTGGCAATGTTTTTGGGGTTTTTTTATGGAAATTCATAAATATACCCTGCAGAGAGTGTAAAAGGGATAAGTTGAGGCACAAATGCAGTAAGTTCAAAGGCTGGTGATAACGACAATAATTTTTTATGGAAATGAAAAAAAGCAACATCTCACATCTAGAGGTCATCCCAAACACACATACTAACTTTCAAAGTGATCCATTCATAAATGTGCCCTGAAAGGTGTGTTAAAGGGAAATATTGATGTCTGACTAAACTAAGTTCAAACGTCAGCGGCAACACTTTTTGACAGAAATGGAAGAAAATCGACAGCTCCCATATATATGTCACCCCACACAAGCACACCAAGTTTGCAAACCATCCAATCATAAATGTGCCCTGCAGGGTGTGTCAAGGGGAAATATTAATGCTTAACTGCACTAAGTTTTTACCAAGTTCATCAGAGGTCGTTGCCAATGGAAGAAAATCGATAGCTCCCATCTAGAGGTAACCCCAAACAAACATACGAAGTTTCAAACCATCCTGATCATAAATGTGCCCTGTAGGGCATGCCAAAGGAATATGTTGATGCCTGACTAAACTAAGTTCAGAGATCGTTGCCAGTGTCAACATTTTTTGACGGAAAATGGAAGAAAGTTAAAAAATTTATAGTAATTTATATATTTTTTATACTTACCAATGACCCAGACATAGCTGGTGCTAACTCTCAAAATATAGGGCCAAACACAAATTTTGCCCCCCAATCCCCAAAATTTGCATCTAAAACTAAAGAAAACATGTCCTGAAAGGCCCTCCACACTTCGCCCCTACTGCGCATGCGCAGTGTCAAGGACGTTCCGAAATTGGCGCCATTTATCATTCTAATAACCAGTGCCTGGTAAGCGCTATGTACTCAGCGGGGAGGCAAGAGTTCCCAACTCCTGGGAGGGCCATCCCCGTCTGGGTCATTGGTAAGTATAAAAAATATATAAATTACTATAAATTTTTTAACATTTTTATACTGTACCAATGACCCAGACATAGCTGAATAGTAAAAAGGCTGGAGGGCCAAGGACATAGAGCAAAATGGAATACGCTCAATAAAATAAAATAGAGTCATCCCCTGTAGGGAAAAGAAGTAATAGGCCTTACATGTATCTTTCTTATTTATGATAAATTAGAGAGATACAACACCTTCCAAAATTGAGCTTCAAACATCCATGTACTCTATTAATATCCAATATAATCCTTATACTAATAATTTTTAAAGTAAGCCAATAATAAAGTAAGTCTAGAGAATAGAGACTCTTATACTCCTAAAAGTGTCTGAGAATTGCATAATCATGTCCGTTGACATATGCAATATTCAAAAGCTATACTTAAAAAACTAAGACTTGAATGAATTTTAAAAACTTAAACTTCTCACTAAACAACCATCCCAATAACAGCTCAGAATTACTAACTCCGGAGGAGGTATCCCCTTGTTTTCATAGTAAAACAGGTGACCCAAGGGAACACCCTCCCCCCCCCCCCCCCCTTTATCTTGCCCTGGGTCAAATAGCCCAGAGCGAAGAGGGCAGCCGAACGGAGACACTGCCGAAACAGACAGCCTACCTAGCTATAGTAGCAACTGTTAAGTGAATGACATTCTGAGCAGTAGATAATAGACCTAACAATAGAGGCCTCCAGAAATGGACTCGATATTTCTAAGATAAAACTCATGAATGTGGATGGCTAAGCGCAATGAGCGGCCTTCAAAAATCTATAATAGCGACACTATTAATGTAAGCCCAAGAAGTAGAACTCTTACTTCATGAGCCGAAATCTTAAGCACAACTGCTAAGTCAATGATATACCATAAGCAGTACCGATAGTTAATAGAATCCATTAACAATAAAATGGAGCGTAACGTCCTTCTACTAGACATCAAAGAGAGAAGAAGCTTACGCCCTTGTAATAAACAGATATCTGTTTATAAATACATAAACTGTACCCGGAAAGAGTAAAGGCCTATGCCCATACGAAGACGGAAGGACCTTAAAATAATAGGTTCCGGATAATAGGAGCCTAACTCTTATGCAACAATCCAACCTAAATAGTAACGGAAGTATTGATTCCGAAACTATGAAAGTGAAAATCATCCATCGATAGTGCATGAAACTCACTGCCTCTACAGTAAAAGAGAAACCAACAGAATTACTGTCTAAAAGGTCAGAATTTGAAAACTACTGTTTCCAGAGGCTCAAATGATTACTTAGCTAAATAAGAACCGAAGTTAAAATCCGTATAGGAATTTAATCTAAAGATTCTAAGTCTATTTATCAAAAAGTTACTAACTGACTTAGATAAAGAGACAAAAGACTCAATTGTAAACTATCGTAGAGTGCATAGGTATGAGGTAACATAAACCTATAACCTAAATAATAACAGGCTGCAGTAGATCTTGTGAAACAAGTATACTAAAAAATAGCAATGAGTAGTATGGAGGGATCAACAATATGAACATAATGATCCCTACACCACGACGGAAGAGCCTCCACTTTAGTCGCATAGAATAGCGAAGAAGAGGATCTCCTATAGTAAGAAATCGCGTCCAAAGCTCGTCCAGTACAGTGCTTACAATGCAATACGGACCACACAACAGAATACATGAAGGTTGCGACCTTGCTGGTTGTGATAAAGATGACACGATTTACCCAGTGAAAAAAGATCCTCACATAGAGGAAGATTTCACGTTAAGACCCACAGTAGACAAGAGAGTAAATTACTCATGATCTCTGTGAAGATAGAGATGCTATCAACAGAAATGTATTGTGGTTGTTTATCTTAGCAATACCTGCTAAAACAACAGCGCCGGAGGATACGCGTATCCTATCATTCCGTCCTATAGATCAATAGAGCATTAACACTATTAGCTCAGAGATCTGGACAAGCCAACACATACGTCTGCAATTGATTAGCAAGCTGTGTCATAAATAAATCATCATTGGGCGCTCCCATAGATAGCAAATCTGATTGAATACTTGTTTGTTGAGAGTCCATTCTGACAGCAACAAGCGACCCGTAAGAGAACGGGAGTGCGATAAAACAATCAGACGACCCGGAATATGACGGACCAAAACTGAACTTGGTGTACTATAACCAACAGACGGATTCTTTCCATTAAATTGAATAACGGAAACGAAAGAGTGCCTCCCTGGTTCCGGAGATACGCCACTACTGTCGAATTAAAGGACAGGAATTTGGGCATGCGTTTCTGAATAATGTTCATGCAATGACATAAAGCAAGCCTAAAAAACATTATTCCGCGGAAGTTAAACTGATAGCTAAAAGACTGCGGAACCCAAACACCCTGGCACTTCGAATCCGTAGGGATCAGTATATATCCCAATCTGTTTGACTGGCAACCGTCATAACAGCCACACTCGGGTCCGGCAACTGCGGCGGCACTCTCTGAGTCAACCACCGAATGTTTGCCCCAGTCTGAATCTCTTGTAACACTAGATAGACAAGAGAACGTATAAATCGAGCAATTCATGGATTGCCGGAAAGTTGCCGTCGAAGAGAAGCTCCTTCGAGAACGAAGCGACTCTGAGAGAGTTCTTAACCTTACTATCCACGCGTGTGGATGTAGCTAGGGCTGCGTCACGTCTAACCAACTCCAATCAGCCACTGAAGGGCGGAGTTATACGTGAACAAACTACTGCCCTCAAAAGAAATTACATTGAGAATAATATCCCGTAAATCTTTTCTTGAAGACGTAATGATAACGCCTCAGTAAGGCGGATTACGTATAATAAAGCGTCTAAGTTAAGTCTACTATACATAATGTCGTTCCCAACATTGAAATTGGAAAAGACATAAACGGCGAAAAAGAATATATGCAGTCTTTAATCACACCGTCTAGACGCATATGAACTCTCGGTATGCCCTGCTCTGCCAAAATAAACTATTTGTAAAAATGATAAAATGGCAGAAATGAGCAACGCGGACAAGAAACTAAACTATCATGCTTAGTAGCAGGCTTGTATATATATATATATATAGCGTCGAAAAATAAAACACATGTTGTAATGACAATATTGGACTGCGTCGGTAAGTCAGGGACAATGTCCCTGTACCGATCGAAAAAATCCGAGTCCAATGACGCTATAAGTCTCTTATCCAAGATCGCAGCAATGAAGTCCGAAATAATAATCACTGGAAGATAATGCCAGAAGATATGAAAGGCATCTTCCGATACTACTAAAGGGAAAACTCGAAATCTTTCGAATCCCTTTCGCCATCCTGTCGGACCCTATAAAGCGTTCGGTCGTCCGTAGCTGATGCAACCGCGGACCGCACCGACCCAGCGCCGTCGGATAATTCCTGATTCGACCGAGAAACTGTCAATTGCTGGGATGCTGCGAAACAACTGTGCTAACTCGGATAGCACGTCCGTCACTGAGGCCTGAGGAGAAGCGGTCTTACGATGCATTGCCGCTGGAAGCTCCGTGATCGTTACCCCGTGCATACTTCCAATATGCGAGCGAACGGAGTGTATAGGCCTCGTGTCCCTTGGCTACCGGATGGCGCGACCTATTCGCCGTGGAATCACTGAATGCCGAAACTGATCGGATACTCGAGGTCACGTAGCCAATGTGCGGTCGTGTGCCCTGCTGTGAGGATGAGGAAGCATTAAAGACAGTCTCTCGGATTGTCAATATAACGGAGCGTCCCGAGCAACGGACATATGCTCCGAATGTAAAATATCTGAACCACAACATGCGGTCCCCTATGTTGTTGGGCGAGAGAGGAACCTCTCTCGCTCACAGCCCGGACGGACCTGGACAAGCCAGGAACCGGACTAACAGGCTTCCTCCGATCTGTCCTCAATCTGCCGTCACTGGGTGAGTACTAAAGTAATTAAAGTGCTCGCATCACCCAAATCTCCTTCCTAGACTGCAACGGACGAACCCGGCAGCCGAACCATTCGATGAATGTACGCTACACCGGGTGAGCTAGCGAATGTCACTCCGTAAGCGATAGACATATTCCATGAGCACTTATTGCCGCTAACTCTTCATTAACTATGACGACAGAGGCACACTTTTGAAAGACATCTCCATAACTCTTCGAACAAGAAACCAGAAATGCTTGGATAGCAAGCATAAAATAATAATATATATAGCGTCGTTCAATAATTCGAAAGTTTGTGTGACATTATTGGACTATGTCGGAACTGAGGGACGATGTCCCTGAACCGAACCAAAAATTTCTAAGTCCACCGACGCTATCAGTTTCTTATCCGGCATCGCAGCATATGTTGTTCCGAAAGGGAAAGCTTGAAATCCTCCGAATCCCTTTCGGTATCCCGTCGGACCGGATGAAACTTTCGGACGTCCGTACCCGCTTCCGCGGAGCGTCCCGACCCAGCATCGTCGGATAAAATATATGCGACAGATTCAGTTGATGCTGGGATGCTGCGATAAACTGTGCTATTAAGGAAAGCACGTCCGTTCCCGAGGCCTGTGCAGTAGCGGACTTACGATGCATTGCCGCCGGAAGCTCCGTGTACGTTGACTCCCGCACACTTCCTATGCGAACGTCCGGAGTCTGCAGGCCTCGAGTCCCCGGCTACCGACCCAGCGCCGTCGGATAATTCTCGATCCGACACCGTTCTGTGGGCTGCTGGGATGCTGCGATAAGCTGTGCTATGTGCACAAGAATGTCCGGCGTCGAGACCTGCGGAGGCGCAGTCTATCGCTTCTTCGCCGAGGGCAGCTCCGCATCAGATGGCTCCCGCATACTTTTCCTATGCGAACGTCCGGAGTCCATCGGTCTCGAATCCCTGGCTGCCGGATGGTGTGACCTGGTCGCCGAAGAATCCTTGATCGGCGAAGCTGGTAATATATCGGCGGTCACGCAGCCAAGGTGCGGTCGTGTGCGCTGACGAGAAGAGGAAGCCTTAGCAGTCTCAGCGGACTGCCTATACAACGGAGCGTCCCGAGCGACGGACGTATGCTCCGCTAGCGACACATTTTGTACCACAACATCTGGGGCCAGATGTTGTTGAACGAGAGAGGGGCCTCTCTCGCTTGCCGTCCGGATGGACCGGAACGAGCTATGAACCGGACTAAAAGGCTTCCTCCGTTCTCCTTCCGATCCGCCGTCACTGGGTGTGCATTAAGTTAATTTATAGTGCTCGCATCACCCCAAAATTCCTTCTAGACCGCAACGGACGAACCCGGCTGCCGAACCATTCGGTGAATGGACGCTACACCGGGCGAGCTAGCGGACGTCAAAGGCCGTCGAACCTACTAGGGTCCTCTTAGGCAATTGGCGTATTACATGAGCACTTTTCCGCTAGCCCTTCATTAATTGTGACGACGGAGGCACACTGTTGGAAGACATCACAGATACATCACCCTAATCTTGATCGTCTGAAATAGAAATTGATAAAGTAGAGTGACCCTGCGGGGAAAGGACCGGAGTGTCCAAATCCCCAACAACATACCGTGACATACGCTTCCCATATTGTCATCGAAATCATACGATACAGAACAGGAGTTAATGCGAGTACACTGACCACATATAGAATGATAATAAAGTCAGAGGAAGACTTCCTCTTAAAACAATTGATCAATATCCTTTCAATGTGAAAAGAAAACAAGTCCTGGTACTCGCACTAACCCCTGGCAATCAAAATACATAATAATAATATGATCCATTAATATAGAAAAAATAATTGAAATCAAAATATTTTGAAAAAATATTTTTTCAGAACAGCCCAAGTTTCTGAAAAGTAACGTTGAGCCCCAATGGATCCCAAGCCTAAGTGTGGAAAAAAATTTTTAAAATATTTTAAACAATTTATTCAACACTTACGAACAATAATAATGTATCTAGTTATGATTAAAATAACATAAAGATATTATTTTTTAGAAATCCCCCCCTCACACAGAGGGCTGTTGTAAATGTAAACAATGAGTGTAAAAACACTAAAAAAAGACTCCAGGCACCCAGGCCCGAAATCAGTTACCAAAAATACACTATCTGATGCAAAACAGAGACTTCCAGGGAAGAAACTGCAGAACATCAGATGGTAGATGCAGAACACAACGCCTAACCACCCGTAGGTGAAGACGTAAACATGGGGAAAGAACAGAATTCATTCTGTTATTCAGCTAAAACTCCCAAGAAATTTTAGTAATAATAATTACAGAAACTATGCCAAAAGCATGGGAGAATAGCAAGGGGGAACTTAAAGGACAGGGAGAGAGGAAAACACTTGAAAAAATAGTGTAACTAAATAATCAGAATGACAACAAAATGGCTGCTGCCTTGAAAATAGGTAACTTAACATAATTTCATTAAAAAATTTTAAGTTACAGCCCTGATAATATTCTGTCACACATTCTTTTCCTCTCCTCCTTCTCTATCCTCCTTAGAATCACCATTTCACTAATATTTATGTGTCTGGCATCATTTAAACTGAGATTTAAAAGCACAAAGATCAGTCAGATGTTAACTGATGAAGGGCCAAACTTAGAATGATAAATGGCGCCAATTTCGGAACGTCCTTGACACTGCGCATGCGCAGTAGGGGCGAAGTGTGGAGGGCCTTTCAGGACATGTTTTCTTTAGTTTTAGATGCAAATTTTGGGGATTGGGGGCAAAATTTGTGTTTGGCCCTATATTTTGAGAGTTAGCACCAGCTATGTCTGGGTCATTGGTACAGTATAAAAATATCAATAGCTTCCATGTAGAGGTCACCCCAAACAAGCATGCAAGGTTTCAAAACAATTCGATCATAAATGTGCCCTGAAGGGTGTGACAATGGGAAATATTAAGGCCTGACTAAACTAAATTCCAGTGGCAAAATGTTTTGATGGAAATGGAAGAAAATCGATAGCTCCCATCTAGAGCTCACCCCAAACAAGTATACCAAGTTTCAAAGTGATCTGGTCAAAACTGTGCACTGCAGGGTGTGCCAAATGCGAAATATTGATGCATAACTGCACTAAGTTCATTGAAGGTCATTTAGCCAGTGGCAACATTTTTTGATGGAAATCGAAGAAAATCGATAGCTCCCATCTAGAGGTAACCCCAAACAAGCATACACAGTTTCAAACCGATCTCATCATAAATGTGCCCTGTAGATGCCAAAGGAATATATTGATACTTGACTGAACGAAGTTCAAAGGTCGTTGCCAGTGGCAACATGTTTTGATGGAAATGGAAGAAAATAAATAGCATCCAGCTAGAGGTCACTCCTAACAGGCATGCCAGATTTCAAAGCAATCCGATCATAAATGTGCCCTGTAGGGTGTGCCAAAGGGAAATTTTGAGGTCTGACTAAACTAAGTTCTAAGAATGTTGGCCACAGCAACATTTTTGACGGAAATTGGAGCTCCCATCTAGAGGTAACCCCAAATAAGCATACCAAGTTTCAAACCGATCTGATCATAAATGTGTCCTGTAGGGCATGCCAAAGGAATATATTGATACCTGACTAAACGAAGCTCAAAGGTCATTGCCAGCGGCAACATGTTTTGATGGAAACGGAAAAAAATCAATAGCTCCCATCTAGAAGTCACTCCAAACAAGCATGCCAGATTTCAAAGCAATCCGATCATAAATGTGCCCTGTAGGGTGTGCCAAAGGGAAATTTTGAGCTCTGACTAAACTAAGTTCTAAGAATGTTGGCCACAGCAACATTTTTCAACGGAAATTGGAGCTCCCATCTAGAGGTAACCCCAAATAAGCATACAAAGTTTCAAACCGATCTGATCATAAATGTGTCCAGTAGGGCATGCCAAAGGAATATATTGATACCTGACTAAACAAAGCTCAAAGGTCGTTGCCAGCGGCAACATGTTTTGATGGAAATGGAAAAAAATCAATAGCTCCCATCTAGAGGTCACTCCAAACAAGCATGCCAGATTTCAAAGCAATCCGGTCATAAATGTGCCCTGTAGGGTGTGCCAAAGGGAAATATTGAGGTCTGACTAAACTAAGTTCCAAGTAACGTTGACCGCGGCAACATTTTTTGACGAAAATTGGAGAAAATCGATAGCTCCCATCTAGAGGTCACCCCAAACAAATACTATGTTTCAAAGCGATCTGATGATAAATGCGACCTGTGAGGTGAGCCAAAGGGAAATTTTGATGCATAACTGTACGAAGTTCATCAAAGGTCATTGCCAGCGGCAACATTTATTGGCAGATATCAAAGAAAATCGATAGTTCCCATCTAGAGGTAACCCCAAACGAGCATACCTATTTTCAAGCCGATCTGATCAAAAATATGCCCTGTACGGCGTGCCAAAGGAGTATATTGATGCCTGACTAAGTTCAAAGGTCGATGCCAGCGGCAACATTTTTTGATGGAAATGGAAGAAAATTGATAGCTCCCATCTAGAGGTCAGCCCAAACAAGCATGCCATGTTTCAAAGCAATCCGATCATAAATGTGCCCTGTAGGGTGTGCCAAAGGGAAATATTGAGGTCTGACTAAACTAAGTTCTAAGAACGTTGGCCGCGGCAACATTTTTGAACAGAAATTGAAGAAAATCGATAGCTCCCATCTACAGGTCTCCCCAAACAAGCATATCAAATTTCAAAGCGATCTGATCATAAATGCGACCTGTGAAGTACGTATGCCAACGGACGAGAAGTGATGCAATAGCTCAGCTTGACTTTGTCAAGTTGAGCTAAAAATGTTTTGCCAACAACTATAATATCTGTGGCTTCGTCCAACTTGGAAAACATGGATAAATTTGGTTGTAAAATCACCATAAAAAATTATAAATTCATAGTAATTTGTATATTTTTCATACTTACCAATGGCCCAGACTTAGGTGGTGCTAACTCCAAAATATCGAGAGCCAATCACAAATTTTGCCCCCAATTCCCCAAATTTGCATGCAAAACCAAAAATTATAAGTCCTATCTGGCCCTCGATACATTACTCTCCGCGCATGTGCAGACGCCAGGAACTGATCGGAATTGGCGCCAAGATCATTCTTTGTAAAAGAGAGTATTACATAATAATTCAGCGGAGAGGAAGGAGGGAACACTCATGGGAGTGCCATCCCTGTCTGGGTCATTAAGTATGAAAAATAAACAAATTACTATGAATTTATATTTTTCAACTGTACGCAATGGCCCAGACTTAGCTGAATCGTAAAAAGGTGGAGGGCCTAGGACCTTCAAAATAGTTCCTATCCTGCAAGCCATGATGAAAGGAATTTAGAATAATTAGGAAATACATGCATGTCTCTCTAAACAGTAACAGAGGAGACATATCCTAAATAAGAAACCCACTTTAAGTAATTCCTTATTCTAAGCATGAAGACAATGTTAATTAGGATGTAACAAGTTCCTAATTTTTAAGGCTAGTCCAGGCTAAGCACCCCCCCCCCCCCCCTAATTAGGAAGGCTTATCTGAGAATGAGAGAAAGTTCCCCACAAACACACACCATATAATAACACTTCAGGTATATGCAGGATATAATTACAGATAAAACAGCTTTCTTCATAGTTACATACCCATTAAGTCAGAGAAGAGGTAAAAATCACCCCCCCCCCCCCCCACCCCCTTTCTTTTGAAGGAATCTTCAAAAGAAAGAGGGGAGAGCACTGGAAACAATAAGGGCGGTACCAAAAAACAATATAAATAATCATCGAACAGGCACTCGGGCATTAATTCATGATTAATAAATGGTGCTTAATGCCACTACAGAAGTTAAGGCTATAGCGATGATACTGGTAAATAATATTGCCCGCTATATAAATGTACACCCCAGGCGGCGTACATAGATACGTCAAAAACCAAAAGCCAGGGGAGGAAAGGGGAATTCAAAGTCATATCGAAATCTCCCTGCCCACATTATATAATCGTTCCTGTTCCAGTTATCAAATAATATAGGAACTGCGATGGTTCCCTCATGTCTAACCGACTCCATTATGCCACTATGGACGGAGAAGGACGTAAAGAATAAAACTTCCCCTGAAGGAAGGCCCTCTCATGGAGGAAGATTCTGGGGAGCGTCCCATAACAGACACTTGAGAATACTGATTCAATGTTTCTGTGACATTAGAGGTACTACTAGTAGGTTTCACAATGAGACTGTTTAATCTTAAACATAATCTATTGAATCAAATGAATTGGAGGATACACGTATCCTATCATTCATCCCCATGAATTCTGCAGAGCATCTACTGCATGTGCTCAATGGTCTGGGCATGGCAGCACAAATGACGGTAACCAATTGTTCCGGTGCGTCGCAAACTGAACTATTATGGGGCGATCCCACTGGTAGCAAAACTGTCCAAATACACGCATCTTGAGTGTCCAATGCAAATGAAACAGGCGACCTTTCCGAGGATTGAGTATGCTAGTACATTCAGACAACCCGGTATATGACAGATAGAGAGATGAACATGATGATACATGACGAAACAGAAAAATTTTCTCCGTTAGTTATCACAACGGAAATGAACGGAGGCCGCCCTGGTTCCTGAGGTACGCTACCACTACCGAGTTGTCCAACAATATCTGAACATGCGTGTCCGCAAACAAGACCCCATGTATTGAAGTAGCGCTAACAATATTGACATCATTCTTTGATATTTATGTGTTTCTCCAGGAACCAAGGGTCCCAAGACCCCTGCATTTCGAGTCTGTCAGACTCAGGGTCGTGCCGCAAACTATTGACTCACGCCCATCATAATCGTGAAAGCTGGATCTGGCTGTTGCAGCGGAACTCTTCGAGTTAACCACCAAATATCTGCCCCAATATGGACCTTTTATTTACTAGATCCGTTACTACATCCGTTAAAACAATACTGGTCTTGAGCGAATGTGTCTTCACACTCCAGTTCTGGGTAAAGAATAACTGGAGGGGATGTGTGCATGCGCGACCCGTCTGAATAAGATGCGTAGCCGCTCTGCACAACCCCATCAGTCGCATAAAATTTCTTGGTGTTAATGTGTCTGAGAGAAGACAAAAGCGAGCTTAACAACTGACTAATTTAGTTCTGGATAACTGCAGATGAAACAGACTGTTGTGACACATTACCGAGTTCATTATCTGAGTGATAGCCTAGGGCGCTAGATTCAGACCGAAGCACATCACTCGGAACTGAAATACTATCCCTTGGACGACAAACCGAAGGTACTTTCTGAATGCCAGATATACCAAGACTTGAAAGAACAGATCCTTAGATCTATGCTTGTCGCATAGTCATCACTTGAACGCTCGCTTTTGCCGATTAAATGATTACCACAAATAAACGTTTAAGAGCTATGATAAACTTGTTATCCAGCTCCAGTCTGTTACGGTCGGAACGAGCTCTCTGGCATTGTCCATCATGGACATTAAGTTATTGGTGGTTCTCTTGAAAAGATAGCCGTAAGCCGTCCGCGAGACCACACTTCTCACCTACTGGTCTTCCATAATAGTTATCCAGTTTGATGCTAATCTTGATAACCATCCGTCAACTGCTAAGCAATAGGTCCTAACCCTCACCTGTAGTAGCTGCAAGGCCTATGGAAGGAGAAAGTACGTCTCCTTCGCGAAGAGCCTCGAGCCAACGTCTTAGGGGCGTCTGACCGATAGTTTCGATCAGACCTAAGCCCCGCTATCCAAGTCGCTGTATGATTATCCCTAGAGTAATTATAGGGAGGGTTACCTATACCCTTGAGAGGAGTCCTTTTTAGACGACTTTCTGTCTAGGACGTCCCCCTTACTCTTTTCTGCTATTGCGGGTCGATTAGACGCCGACTTAACGATCAGAATATTGATGCTTTCTTTGTAGCTTGTTCATAAGCCAATGAAAGCTTATCATCAAAAACTTAGTGTCTGGAAACCGGAGTGACCTGTATAGAGTTTTTCACCTTGTTATCTATCAAGATGACGACGCAAGGGCTCTGACAAATTAGCAACTGTTAAGACAGAGTTATATGTGAAAAATATAAAAACCCTGGAAAGGACTCTAAATGAGGTACGAACGTCCGCAAATTCGTTTCCATAGAGACGTTGGCTCACAGTTCTTAAAGGTGATCTGTGTAAGACAGTGATCTAAATTTGCTCTGAATGAAGAAATTGCCGTCTCAATTGTGTCCGAGCGAATACTGAATGATGAAGGTAAAGCCATAACTAGAGGCGCTGTGAGCAAGCTCACAAAGTGATACCCCCCATGCCCGTCAGAACGGAATTATATTGCTTCATGCACATCTTCATATGGAGTTCTTCTATTCTATAAAGTTTCATGAAAATTCTTCAAACGGTTTAGGAGGAGTTGCGTTTATAAGGATGGATGGACAGACGGATGGACGGACAGGGTGATTCCTATATACCCCCCAAACTTTGTTTGCGGGGGGGTATAACTAGGTCCTTAGCCTGCTCATTCGAACGCAGATGAACTCTGTACATCTTCCCCGTTTTCTGTTATAATTGGTAAAATTACGGAAGATGACAAGAAACCGCCTTACTTCTTCCCACTGGAAAGTTGAATATGGCGTCGTCTAAAAGGCCTAAGGCCTGCAACACCTGTCTAGACTTAACCGGAAAAGACATGACCTCATCTTTTCCCGGATGAAGTCAGCGTCCAACAACGCTAGCGGTTTCTTGCAGGTAGTCGCAGCATTCTGATTCGCTAGAACAAATTCAGGGTAGTGTTGATAGATGAAATCCATTGCAACCATGTGTTGTTCCGAAAGGAAAGGGTGAACCTCTGTATCCCTTTCATCATTACTGAATCAGTTGAAAATCATGGTCAGCGGCATCTGAACTTGCAGATGACTGGACCGACCCAGCATCATACGACAGCTCAGGTTCTGAGACTGCCGTCGGCTGCTTTTGCACTTGCTGGGATGCTGCGATGAGCTGCGCAATCTGTGACAGCAAATTCATTTTGGAGGCCTGAGGAGCAATGGTGTTCTATTCTGGCCGCCGACTGCTCACGGAACAGTGTGTCCGAAATGGCTAAATATATGAGGCCTCGTCTCTTTGCTACTGAATAGTGCTACTTTCGAGCGGTCGCAGCATTCTGATTCTCAAAAACAAACTCAGGGAAGTATTGATGCATTAGATTCATCGCCACCCTGTGCTGGGTTGGGCAATTCTCCTCCAAATCCCGTTAACCATCCGATTGAATCAGATTATACTCACAATCATCGGCATCTGAACGCGCAGATGACTGGACCGACTCCGCAACATCCGACAGCTCAGGTTCTGAGACAGCCGGCTGCTTCTGTACTTGCTGGGATGCTGCTATGAGCTGCGCGATCTGAGACAGCAAGTCCATTACGGAGGCCTGAGGAGCAGCGGTCTTCTGTTGCTGGGCCGCGACTGCTCTTGGGACAGTGTGTCCGAGAGGGCTCTTTTCTGCGTATATCCCGATGAATGAGGCCTTGTCTCCTTGGCTACAGTATGGTGGGACTTCTTTGACGAAGAGTGAACCTTCTCAGTGATGCAGGCTGGATATCAGAAGTCACGTAGCAAAGGTGCAGTCGTGTGTGCTTGGTAAACGCTGAAGAAGAAGCTATAGCCGACTCCGGCTGTGAACTGAACGGAGCATCCCGGACGGGAGGCGTGGACATATGCTCTGACTGATGCAAGTTCCGAACCACAACATCTGACCCTAGATGTTCTTATGAAAGAAAGGGGACTCTCTCGCTCGCAGTCCTTCAGACCTCACCGAGCTTCCTGCTGAACTTGCCGGCTTTTTCCTCTCCATCGTCACAGAGTGAGCCTGTTATTATTTTATAGAGCTCACTCTACCCTTTCTACTCCACTCGACCACAACGGACACACCCAGCATCACAGTACCCACAGATCGTGTAACCGCTTCACCGGTCAAGATAGCTGACAACATGGAGCTGAAACCATGCTGTGGTTTATTGCCCTAACATTCATGAGCACTTTAGCCGCTAGCTCTGATTGACTATCTAAATGTGACAACGGAAGTACACTCTCTGACAGAGTCATGTAAACATCACCATGTTCTTGTTCCTCTGTAAATAGAAACTAAACAAGAGGCCCTGGGCCTGAGGGCGCTCACTTGACATGGTAGTCTAAATATCAAGCCAGGGACTTGAATTGAATAAGCTGCATACACCTCTCCTGAGAATAGCATATACCAACTAGATAAAGCAATTGTGTCCACACAATACACAGGATTTTCCTTCTATTTTCACTTCCTGCACTGTTACATCCCAAAATTGAGATAAACACATATGAGATTTTTTTTATTTTTATTCGGAAATTTTCGAAGTTCCAAACAAAATATTTTCAGATTAAAATTTTGTTTTCTTCTTCTTAAAGTTGACCAAAACGCATAAAAATCCAACCAAGGGGCCCCCAAGGGGGCTTTAATCGCTCACCGGACAAAGTGATTCACACAAAGTGGTTCAAAGAAGTATTTGGGGTCACATTCAGTTAGACATGGTTCATCAACACTACAAAGGAATGAAGTCTTGAGAAACAAATTTTATGGAACTAGGGACATTGCTTGAACAAACTGAATCTTACCCCCCTAAGAATGCTGCATACCAAATATCAAAAGCATTCATCTGCTGGATCTGAAGAAGAAGATTTTTTAAGAAAATTCCTCATTTTGAACTAAGTTATCATTCGGGCTCCCACAGTAAGCCCAAATATGAACCTAGGGACATGGTCTGAACAAACTTGAATCTCACTCCCCTAAGGATGCTGCATACCAAATATCAAAACATTCCGACTGCTGGATCTGAAGAAGAAAATTTTTAAAGAAAATTCCTCATTTCAAACTAAGTTACAATTCAAGCTCCCACAGTGAGCCCAAATATGGACCTAGGGATATAGCTTGAACAAACTTGAATCTTACCCCCCCCCCCCCCCCCCCCCCCCCCCCCCATCCCTAAGGATGCTGCATATCAAATATCAAACCATTCTGACTGCTGGATCTGAAGAAGGAGATTTTTAAAGAAAATTCCTCATTTTGAACTAAGTTATCATTCGGGCTCCCACAGTAAGCCCAAATATGAACCTAGGGACATGGTCTGAACAAACTTGAATCTCACCCCCCTAAGGATGCTGCATACCAAATATCAAAACATTCCGACTACTGGATCTGAAGAAGAAAATTTTTAAAGAAAATTCCTCATTTTGAACTAAGTTATAATTCGGGCTACCACAGTGAGCCTAAATATGAACCCAGGGACTTGGCTTGAACACACTTGGATCTCACCCCCCTAAGCATGCCGCATACCCAATATCAAAAGATTCTGCCTGCTGGATCTGGAGAAGAAGATTTTTAAAGAAATTTGCCTGAAATTCACAAAGTAAAAATTTGGGCTCCTATACTGAGCCCAAATATGAACCCATGGGGTCGATTTAAACAAACTTGAATCAGATCCACCCCACAATTTTGCATACCAAATATCAAAAGATTCTGCCTGCTGGCTCTGGAGAAGAAGATTTTTTTTAAGAAATTTGCCTGAAATGCACCAAGTTCGAATTCGAACTTCTATAGTGACCCCAAAAATGAATCCAGGGGGGCGATTTGAACAAACTTAAATCAGATCCACCCCACAATGTTGCATACCAAATATCAAAAGATTCTGCCTGCTGGATCTGGAGAAGAAGATTTTTTAAGAAATTTGCCTGAAATGCACTCAGTTGGAATTTGGGCTTCTATAGTGAGCCCAAATATGAATCCAGGGGGCCGATTTGAGCAAACTTGAATCAGATCCACACCATAATGCTGTGTACCAAATATCAAATGATTCTGCCCACTGGTTCTGGAGAAGATTTTTTAATAATTTTTCTATAATTCATACGGTGCTATAAGTGTTATGCCCCATACAGAGCCTCCAAGGGAGGTAGCCATTTCATTTGAACAAACATGAATTGCCATATAGTAATGAACATCCGCACAAAGTTTCGTGAAAATCGGACCAGTGGTTTCAGAGGAGAAGTCGTTTGAAAAATGTTCACAACAACGGACGACAATGGACTCAGGTGAGCTAAAAACTAATTTCTGGATTTTTGTCCAAAATTTTCTAGGTCTCATGCATAAAAAAGAAAAAAAAATGCAGTGATACAACTATCACCTTTTGTGCTCACAGGCAGCCGAGTCAAGTTATGTGTTCAAAGTTATACATCTTAGATGCAATTACTTCTGTTCTCAACTGTACGCTTCCTGGGAACAGATTTGACAACTAAAAGCAGCACTCGTGATTGTCCGGGTTCATCCGGAGACGTCAGGTTTCAAGTTCTTTGTTTATGAACAAAGAAAATGCCATATTTAGCAACACTAAATTACCCGAGTTTGGTTCGACTGTTTGCGTGTGATCCCGGAGAGGCTCGGTGGGTGCAAGTGATGTAATATCACCAATACCATCCAATCAGAAGTTGGAAAGATAAGGAATTCCATCTTCGCACATGCTCACAGGTAAACAGCCCTCTTTCCAGCTGCTCTTCAAGAGAGAAGGAAGCAACGAAGTTTATCGAAAAGAAAAGTTTTGCAAGTGCACATTTATTCTTGGATTTGGCTACGTTCAGGAATTGAGGTAACTTAGCTTGAAATTTGGCTGGGCACGATGGCCGAGACACTTCGGGTTTTGATTTTAGGCCATTCTTTTATTTGTAGTATGGGCACTTACTTGGAGCCTGGGATTGTGTTTCCATCAATGCTGGACTTTGCTGATCACTTCCGGTTAGATAGCACGGTCCACAAAGTGAATATTCGTATGCATGGCGTTGGTGGAAACACAATCGAACGTTTTTTACGTGACGACCAGCAAATAGTTCGCACTTACCGGCTGCATGTCGTGATCATGCAAATTGGTGGCAATGATCTTGCCCAGGGTCGTTTCGGCCCTGAAACGGTGGGAAGTTGAATTGACGATGTTTGCCAAGGGTTGCTGTCGGATGGGGTGCGATCTGTTTATGTTTGTCAATTATTTCCATGCACAAGATTGCACAGGTGCATTGCTCGTGGTGTCTACAGGACAAGGGATAATATCTTCAAGCCTGTTGACAGGGGCAATACACAAGTAGCCCCAGCAAGAACTGTGACTCAAATGCACTCTCAACCACCGGTGATGGGTATGAACTTACAAACGATGCCTGGAGTTGCTGCTACATATATGAATGCCGGGTCAAATTTAGGTAATGCTCTTGGAGTACCCCCGATGCAAGGGCCCAGCGTTCCTATTGTTATTCATGCTATGGGTGTGGTGCAACCTTCTGGAGGGGGTGATACCTCCCTGGCCGTTGATAACGTGGGTCTCACACCCGAAATTCAGCAGATGGGTGGCTCATTCGTCCCGGAAGCTTTTGCTAACCCCATTCACAATTCTATGCAGTTGCAAGGGGGCAGTGGTTTCATTTCACAAGCCTCCCCATTAGATGCTCATGTGCCACTTAAGACCAAAGCTAAGATTTGGGTAGGGGAGTATGTGGACATGGCTTCGTTACTGTCTTCCAACCAGGGCGATGCAACTCAGTACACGTTGTCTTTATCAGGCTTGGATGTTGAATGTCCTTCATGGACATGCACCCCTAAGCCCGGTAAAGGTATCCAATATATTTCCCAGTGGCTCACAGCTTTTGAAGTCTTCATGACTATTTATCTTTGTAAACTCCCTCAGGAACATGGCAGTCTACTTCAATATCAATCGCGCATTCGTTCCATTGCTGCAGCTAAAGGGAATAGGCAATTTTACGACCAGGAGTTTTGTATGTTGAAACAGGCCAATCCCCAATTGAGATGGAGTGACCTTCAACTGGAACTCTGGTTTAAAGCGCTGCATGACCCTGTCGTGAAGCGGTCAATGGACAGGTCATATAATAGAGATAATAGAGGTGGGCACCTTGTGGACAGGTCTGTGAAACCCCCCCAGGTACACAGGCCTGCTCGCAAGTTCCCAAAGGGGTATTGCGATTGTTTTCACAGTGGTCAGGGTTGAAAGACACCCTGCAGATTTTCACACTCCTGCTTCCAATGTTCAAAGGACCATTCTTTCAACCATTGCCCGGCTAAGCAGGACTGGTTTCGGTCCTTTCGAGGCGGAAGGAACCAACCCTTTTCTGGAAAGAATAAGTAAATCTGACAACCCGGTTAACAGTACCCACGACAAACTACCAACTCCCATTCAAGTTGTTAGGCTAGTGGCATGATTAGAAGGTTATAACCCGGTACTCAAGTAAGGTTTAGTTTCCGGGTTTTCCAGGGGTTTCAGTTTGGGTTTCCAGGGCTTGCACGTAAGCACATAAGCTAAGAACCTTTCATCAGCCATTGATCATGCCTCCGTTTTAAGGGAAAAAATCACCAAAGAAATCGATCTGGGGTGGATGACAGGTCCTTTCTCTCAGCCTCCTTTTGACCCATTCCATATTTCTCCGACCGGGATGGTTCCTAAGAAATCTCCTGGGGAATTTAGAATAATACAGCACTGTCTTTCCCCAAGGGCGCGTCTTTGAACGATGGGATCCCTGAAGAGTTGTCCTCAGTGCATTATGCTACTGTTCAGGAGGCTATAAATATAGTCAAACGGCTTGGCCCAGGCTGCTTTCTGGCTAAATCTGATATCAAATCAGCTTTCAGACTATTGCCTGTGCATCCTGAGCAGTATTCGCTCCTCGGATTTTGCTTCGAAGGGGATTACTATTATGACAGGTGTCTCCCTATGGGGTGTTCAGCTTCATGTGCCCTTTTTGAGCAGTTTAGCTCTTCTATTGAATGGATTCTCCAGCATAAACTTTATGTTGAACATGTGATACATGTTCTGGATGATTTTTTGCTTGTGGGTCCTAACAAGGTCACCTGTGCCAGTAGTTTGAATAATTTCTTAGCCCTGTGCAAGCATCTGGGTGTGCCTATTGCTGGGAAGAAAACGCTTATGCCAGGTACATGCATGAAATTTTTGGGCATTGAGATCGATACTATCGCAATGGAAACTCGCTTACCATCTGACAAGTTGCAAAAATGTCAAACCCTTATTGTCTCATTCTTAAATCGTAAGAAGGTATGTTTGCGGGAACTCCAGTCAGTGATAGGCACACTCACTTTCGCACGCTCTGTTATTGTCCCTGGGAGGGTTATTCTCCGCAGACTTATCAATTTGACGATAGGCATCAGTCACCCTAAACACCGTATCCGTTTAAATAAAGCTGTGAAAGCCGACCTACAAATGTGGCTTTCATTTTTACAGGTATTTAATGGATGCACCATGTTCTTGGATGAAATCTTTCTATCCAGCGATGTGCTGCACCTGCATACTGACGCGTCAGGGGCACTGGGTTTTGGTGCAGTTTTTGGGGCCGACTGGTTTTGTGGGTCTTGGCCTAATGAGTGCATTAGTTTCAATATTGCCGTTCTCAAACTCTATCCGATCGTGGTCGCCATGGCAGTTTGGGGCCCCCAGCTAGCGAATAAGAGTATCATCCTTTTTTCGGACAACGAAGCCGTGGTTGCCATTATTAACAAGCAAACAGCTTGGGATACCAATTTACTCACCCTATTACGACAGTTAGTGCTCACATCATTAAAGTTCAATATTTTATTGAAGGCTGAACATATATACCAGGTAAAGACAATAAACTAGCAGACTGTCTTTCTCGATTGCAGGTACAAGAATTTCGGATTCTCGCACCATGGTGCAACGATGTCCCGACCACGGTTCCGGTGCATCTGGCCTTCACCACCTTAATTCAACCGTCAACCTCCTCATTGATCATTCGCTAGTGCCGAACACCCACATCTCATACAAAAGAGCATGGTCCACTTTTGCTAAGTTCGGGGACAGTTTTGGAATTCCTGTGGCGGTTCCAACTCCAGTATCTTCAATTTGTTTATTTGTTGCTCATCTCTTCTCAGAAAATTACTCCGCAGGTTCGGTATTGTCAATGTTATCAGCAATCGCTTACTATCATAAAATCAGTGGGTTCTTTGATCCCACTGCTGCATTCATAGTACGGAGTTGTGGGAGTACAACGTTTAAGACCTCAGGTGGACATTCGACTGCCCATCACAGAAGCCATTCTTTGTCGTTTAGTGCAAGCGCTCCTCAGTGCCTTCCTAGTTATTTTCAACAAGTGCTTTACCAAGCACTTTACAGCGTGGCCTTTTATGCCTTTGCCAGGATTGGGGAACTGTGTGTTACCCAGTCCGCCGATAAAAATCGAGTCATACAGCTTTGTGATGTTCAGTTTTCAGCTGATGAGTTAGAGGTGACATTTCGCAATTTTAAGCATAATACAGATGGTCGACCACACAGGATAGTTTTGCAGAGAAACACAAATCCACACATCTGTCCTGTTGCTCTACTTTCAACATTTTTGCAACAGCGTGGTATGGGTATGGGTCCCCTCTTTACCTATCCCGGGGGTTCAGATATCAACAGGAGGACCTTCAGTCAAATTTTAGATTACACACTGAAATTCTGTGGCTTCAACTCCAGTTGCTACAAAGGGCACAGTTTTCGGATAGGTGCGGCTACTCTGGCTGCCAGCAGAGGGTTTTCCGATGCCCAGATTCGTTTGATAGGCAGGTGGAAATCGGATGCTTTTAAAAAATACTTATGCCCAAGTGCATTATAATGTTGGGGAGACCATGGGGCTAAACAGATTTAATTCTTAGGAGTTTGCTACGCATTGTTGTGCTGGGTCGAGAGAATAGCCAGCGAGGGTCAGGTTGTCTCTTCCCCCTTGTGCTTGTACAACGTAATGGTGTTAATATTAGGCCGTCCTATATTTGTATGGTGATCCTGCGGAGTGGTTTCTGGTGGTCAGATGTATTCACCACTGCGGTTTGCGTAATGGAACTTGCGAGGGTTAAGTTCCTGACCGTATAGCTCAAAGGGTGTTGAGTCAGGTTTAGTGGGTTGCATGTCGCATAATGATATTTCAGACATACATGGTTATGATTCAGTAGCTGTGTGTAATGACCGGCGAGGGTTGGCCTTTACTCCTAGCTACAAGTTTCTTTTCAGCTGGGGTGTTGCAACGTATATAGTTACCATGCACAAGTACCGTTGTACTTAGTTCAAGTATTTTGGGGGATGAGGGCATGAATGGACACTGGCAAGTGTTAGGTGTTTTATTCATGGGGTCTTATAGCAAGTGGGAGGTTTTCAATCGCCTCTTCAATTTGGAGCAGTGAATGGTACATGATCATTACTTTATCTCATTGTTTGTTGCTTATTCCAAACGTGTATCTCCCTGCTTCGCGAACATACGGGCTATCGATGCGTGCCGGCGAGGGTTGGGCACTCATACATAGCCCTTGTCATTTGTTTCAGAGCACTGCCAACCATACAGCAGTTTTGGGACAGGGAGATGCATGCTACCAACGTCGCTTCAAGCCTGTACATATGGACTCTGCCACAATATGGAGCTGTACTGAGTACACTACATTACGATTGTATATACCATCACATTTTTTTTTTTAAATTTCTCTTAGATCTGTTATTAGTTTTGTTTATTGGACATTTGGTGGGTCCTACATCTTCTTTTGTCATATTGTTTGGCTGTTAGTGTTCCTGAACCACAGAGGCTTTGGGTGGCAGGATGTTTGTCTGTTGGTCGCTTGGTATTTATGGGACCGAAGTCAACATACGACCCAGTGACCGGCATCCAAACATCTTTGGCATTTTATTCTGCCACCTTTGCATTGTATATTGGCTATATAATTATATACTTGGGTTTAAATTTACAAGTTTTGGTTTTCAGATGTTTAATGTTCATTCTTTCATAACTGTTTAAATAGTGCAAGCTGAAAACAATAAAGATAATATTATATAGCTCATTCAGCATAAAAAAAGTGTTATTGTCTATTTATTCAATGCAAACAAAGCGTCGCCTCTGCATGATTTCCCATACGACGCATTCTTATTGGGCTGCCTGGGAGCATAATTTTTTCAGATTTTGGTCCAAAATTTCTAAGTCCGGAATGGGACCCCAAATTTTCAGCCTAAATATGAAACCAGGGACTTTGCTTGAACAAACTTGAATCTCACCCCACTAAGGATGCTGCATAACAATATCAAAAGATTCTTATTGGTAGATCTGAAGAAGAATTTTTTTAAAGAATATTCCTCAAACTACACTAATTTAAACATTTGGGCTTCCATAGAGAGCCCAAATATGGACTCAGGGTATCGATTTCAATAAATATGAGAAACAATCTTCCAAAGATGTTATATGAGAAATTTGACAGCTTTTGGAGCAGTGGTTTGGGAGAAACGTTGTGTTAAATGTTTTTCCCATTACCAACAGTGTTGAAAAATGCTGACTCAGCACTTTTTCAAAGTCCCCAAAAAGTACCCCATGATAAAACCGATAGCAATTTTTTTTTTGCCCATTCCATTCTGTTGGTCCTAAGGAAGCTTCACACCAAATAAGAATTCTCAGTGCTGTGTAGTTTTTTGAGATATGGGCGTTTAATTTGTTTCTATTATTTTAGCTCCTGCGGTTCCCATGGGACGACAGGAAAAAAACTTTGGCATAAATTAAGTACTTATGACCCAATAAGCTCTCATATCAAATTTGGTTCAAATCTGCCTCCCGGTTTGGAAAATAGAAATTTTGGGCTTGGAGAAAATTCTTGCCCCTCCCGTAACGAAGGCAAATATAGCTCCTCGAACTTCTCTTGAACAAATCTGAGTCTACACCTCAAAAGGAAGCCGCACACCAAATATCAAGTCTTTGCTACTGCTGGTTCATAAGAAGATTTTTTAAGATTTAAGCACACTTTTTGGGCATGGCCCTACCAAGGGGCAGGTCAACTTCATTTGAACAAACTTAAATTGACATATGATAGGGAACATGCACAGCAAATTTTGTTGAATTTGGTCCAGCAGTTCAGGAGAAGTCGATAATGTAAAGTTAACGATGGACGACGGATTACGGACGACAGACGGAAAGTGATCAGTTAAGCTTCCCTCGAGCTTCGCCTCAGGTGATCTAAAAACTAGAGCGACTTTTTGGTGAGAGGATCGGCAGTGGCCTCTCACTGAGAGAGGTCTAGCAGTGGCCTCTCGCTAACAATGTACCGTGACACCCGTCTCCAACGTTTGTCATCCCATGCGATACATGTTGAGCAAGAATTAGTGGGAGTACAATGACTACAAGCAAGGCAACCAACAAGTAAATTAGAGGAAGGGCTTCCTCGCCTTGCTTATTGAGAAGTATGTTTTCATAATGTAGCAAAATAAGTTGATCGTACTCCCACCAACTCCACATTAAATATTATAAAAAGATAGATAACAAATTACATTCAAAATATAAATCGAAAAATAATTTACATAAAAAAAAAATTTCGAAAAATTTTGACAAGAGCCCAAGTTCCCAAAGGGAACGATGTGCCCAAATGTATCCCGATAGAGCACAAGTGTGGACAAAAATTATTTTTCTATCCAAAAAATTAACTGCTACACTACCGGAATATTTAATGTATCTTACAACAGCCCTTCCATATAATAAATAGTAAACTACATATATAAATAGAGCATTGTCAATGTAAACAACCGGAAACAAGACCCCAGGCAACACGGACCGAAGTCAGTAACAGATTTTTGAACTATCCGATGTAAAGCAAGATCTTCATAAAAAAAACATTACATTGGATGTATGATGCATGACCAAAACGCCTAAACACCCTAAGGGTGGGGACGTAACCATGGGGATATACAGAATGAACATTTTGTGTAACATGTTAAACTCCCAAGAAATTTTATAAAAGAATTTCAATAAAACAAGCCAAAAAGCTTTGGAGTTTAACTGGAGGGGAGGGGGGGGGGGGGGGGGGGGGGGAGGTTCAAGGGAGGGTAGGGAAGGAATACATAACTAACAGTGGAAAAATCATTATCAATAATGATGACGTCAGGCCCATGTCCCAAAATTGGAGAACATAACTAATTTTTATAAATATTATAAAGTTACAGCCCTGAACGTTTCAAACCACTGTTTCTTCTTTTCTTCATCCAGTTGTGTCCTTGGATCCACCAAATTTAACCACTGATATGTGTCTGGCATCATTATAAACTGAGATTTAAAATCACTAGTGATGAGCCGATTATCGGTACAGGTTATCGGTATCGGCCGATAAATGGCTTATCGGCCAGGTATCGGTATCGGCAAAAAATATCAATTCTGCCGATATTGGCAGCCGATATGTCTTTTTTTTTTCCAAATCAAGTTCTCAGGCAAATCGCTGATAATCTCAACTAAATAGTACCAGTTACTCAGATTAGGGCTTTTTAGAAAACGTTTTTTTTGGGGTATCACCCAAAATAAGCCCACCCCATATTTCTCTGAATTAAAGTTTTGACTACCGGTACCGGTGAAGCATTCTTAAACACACATGTCATCACGAAAATGTGCACAAAATTTTTCAATTGTTCAATCAAAATAAAATTATGTGAATGTGTTTTGGAGTTGGGTTTTTTTGTCAATTTAATCTTTTCACATTTTCAGCTAAAAAAATAAAATTACTAAACTACATACTTTTGTGTTATTCATTATTGTCAGCCCTCGTGTTTATCAACTTGATGGAGAAAACAAATGGGAAATTCCCAGTTCTTAAATTATTAATGACAGCGTGTTCAGTGACCCTAATTGTTCATGTTATTACTTTAGAAAATGAGTTGAGAAATTACCTGATGTGATCTCTGCAAAAATAGCGACTCCAAAATAAATATGAATTAATAACCTGAGTTGTAATATCCAGTTTGATCCATGCTACATGAAAGGCTGTTTTGAAAACAAAACAAGGGAAAGCCAAAGCCATATTGTTTACAACAATGGGGACACATTATGTACATCAGGGTGGTCAGTTTAAATATAGATTTTTAATTTATGAAACATGCCCACGTGTTTTTATCAATGCATTGCAGAATTCAGTAACCCCCTCCCCCCACTTCTGCACTCTACAGGCAGCAGATCACGGACAAGTGACAATGATTCATGATTTTTTTTTTTTGGTAAATGCAGTACCACTATGACATTATCACTACGGGTGCTGGTCAAAACATCCCCAAACCAAAACGTCCCCAAGACTGCCAAGAGTTGGTCAAAACGTCCCCAACAATTGCCAGTTGGTCAAAACGTCCCCAAGAGTTGGCCAAAACGTCCCCAACAATTGGTCAATTCACTACCAGTGAAAATACAAATATGTTGCATGATACCACAAGGAAATTTGCACCGGATTTTCCATCACTGATGCTTTTTGAAAGAATCAATGATGAAAAAATGTGAGGAAATTCTTTGTGACTATCTTGCAACGTATTGGCCTGTACAGATAGGCCTGCCTGTGTGACGCCCTCCGCCCCCCTCCTCCCGCCCCCCCCCCCCCCACCAATTTTTTTCTTCTCTGGCAATAATAGCCAGGTTCAGTGTCGATATGTCAATAGCTGGGAAATGGATAGTGCAGACAGTTATCCGGTGCCAACAGTGTTGGCTGCAAACTGCCCCCTGTTAATCTTGCACTTGGAGAAAGAGAACGCAACAGAATTCACCGAGAAGAGGTCCACCAATGCATGTACATGTAAATGCTCACACGTGAATGGATTATTTCGTTTGTTTTTTTTTCACAATGGATGGGAGTTTTGAATACTGAGGGCACCTTCTCTTGCGTGAGTAATACAAAACACATTTCAAATACTTTTTAATAAACGCAATTCAAAATGGAAATGTAATGACTGAACGAACATGTGTCAGGTTAAAACAAATTGACCACATGCGTTTTTGACCTCATTTGTTAACACTGATGTTTTGTTGATATTTCATGCTGATTTTGTTGATGTTTTTCTACTGAAATGTATTTTCGAATGATTGATGATTCCGATGGAAAAAATGAATAAAACAAACACACATAAAACTTTATGTCAAATTTTCATTTTACGTTCAGTCTCATTCGTGGATAAGCCCACCCCCATTTTTTTCACATGCCTGGGCTCCCTGGCGGGTCGGTTCGGAAATGATATTAAATTGGATACATCATCACAGATGTACGTTACGTTGAGATCTGCCCAGGATGCGTGTCGAGTAATGCTGACTGCTGAACAACCCCATGTCTCGTTAGTCCTGTCTGAATGTCATCATATTTATACACAAGCTTGTGTCGCCACAAAAACTAATATCGGTATTGGTATCGGTCCGATATTGAATTGAAATATCAGATATCAGAAATACCAATAACACCCATATCGGCTCATCACTAAAAATCACAGAAGTCCGTTTGTTGTTATCTGACTGCGGGCCAAATAAAGAATGATCTTGGCACCAATCCCAGTCACTTCCTGGCATCTGCGCATGCTTGGAGAGTAAATATATGGAGATAGAACTTCTAATTTTCGGTTTTGCATGCAAATTCTGGGGATTGGGGGGCAAAATTTGTGTTTGGCCCTTGATATTTTGGAGTTAGCACCAGCTAAGTCTGGGCCATTGGTACAGTTGAAAAAATATCCAAATACTGATAATACAGCTCAGTCGCCAACTGAATTTTTAGCGAGCAATTCACAGTAAATTTTCAATATCATTTAAAACCTTCTCATTCCTTTTTTTATATTACTAGCTATGCCCAATATAATAACAAACAGTGTGACCGCGACTTGCTATTCAGTAGGATGGGAATCACCCTGATCATCCCCTGGCCAAATTGCCCCCATCGTTTTGATCCAAACCGTCCCCGCTATTTGACCCAAACCGCTCTTCAGTGCCATACCGTAAGGCTGGCACACGATTTCACCCAGACTGTCCCCAAGTCAAACCATCCCCTTAATATTTCAACTGACAACCCCCCCCCACCCCCAAATCACTCTTCATCATTAATCCTTAATCACTGATAATAAAAGAACAAAAGAACATGAGACCTATGGAAATATAAATTTTACACCCAATTGTTGTTAAGTAACCCTTTTCCTAATTGAGGTCATAAAACAGGAGCTTTGTGAATTGACAAGACTGTCTTCAAAGCTTATTCACACCTTCCAGTGTCCAAAAAAAACACAAATGGTGATTGCCAACATTACTGATTGCATCCTGAACAAGAGCACCACGTAGTGGGACAATATACGCCCGTTTTGTATTTTTGAAGGGTTGGGGTAAGGATGGGGGCGAGGGTGAAAATTGTTTGGACCAACCCCATATTCGAACTTGACCTGTATTTTGTTGTGATTAAACAACATACCAAGTTTGGAACCAATCAGAAAACAAATAATAAAAATTATCATCCGGAAACCAAATATTTGATGCATTCTATGTCCAACAGTTAGGCCATACTAAAGTTATAATCCGGAAAACACAAAATGCACAAATTCAAGAGGAATAACTCTGGAAAGGTACATGCGATTTGGGCCGAAAGTGAACCTGAGCTGTGCTTTGTGGTCATAAACAAAATCGGAGAATTTGAAACAAATTAGTTATCATCCGGAAAGCACATAATTCACAAACTTGCAATCATTCAAGGGGAATAACTATGGAACGGTACATGCGATTATGGCCAAAGGTGGACTTGAGCTGTGCTTTGTGGTCAAAAACAAAATCTGAGAATTTGAAAAACATCGGTCAAGGCAAACTAAAGTTATCATCCGGAAACCACAAAATCCACAAATTTGCAATCATTCAAGGGGAATAACTCTGGAAAGGTATATGCGATTGTGGTCAAAAGTGAACTTGAGCTGTATTTTATTTTGTGGTCAAAAACAAAAAACTGAAAATTTGAAATAAATCGGTCAAGGCAAACTAAAGTTATCGTCCAGAAACGAAAAGTTGGGCTAAATTCCCATAAATAAAGGGCCCTAACTCTACTGCAAATGGGCGGCTAGAAACGGAAATCGAACCCATCCTGTATTTTGTCATACTAAATCCACATGCCAAATTTAACTCAGCTCAATCCATTACAACTAAAGTTATCATCTGAAAACGAAATGTGTCCATGGACGGACAGACAGATGGATGGAGAGACCATTCACATAATACATCCCGTTTTTCAAACGAGCGTATAAAATCAACATCTGAAAAATTTGGAGTCAATCCGTCAAGGCGTTCGGCTTTAAATGAACGGAAACCAATTTTTTTTCAAAAATTGTGGTTTCAAAGGGCCATAACTCTGCAGCAGATGGACTGAGAAACACCAATATCGAACTTGACCTATATTTTGTTGCTACAAACAACATCTGAAAGTTTGATGTCGATCCGTCAGGGCATACGACTTTAAATGAACGGAAACCAATTTTTTTAGAAAAAATCTGTTTTCAAAGGGCCATAACAGCGGATGGACTGAAAAACACCAATATCGAACTTGACCTGTATTTTATTGCAAAAAACAACTTCTGAAAATTTGATGTCGATCCGTCAAGGCGTTCGACTTTAAATGAACGGAAACCAATTTTTTTAGAAAAATTGTTTTCAAAGGGCCATAACTCTGCAGCGGATGGACCGAGAAACATCAATATCAAACTTGACCTGTATTTTATTGCTAAAAACAACTTCTGACAGTTTGATGTGGATCCGTCAAGGCGTTCGACTTTAAATAAAAGGAAACCAATTTTTTTAGAAAAATTGTGTTTTCAAAGGGCCATATCTCTGCAGCGGATGGACTGAGAAACACCAATATCGAACTTGACCTGTAATTTAATGCTAAAAACAACTTCTGAAATTTTAATGTCGATCCGTCACGGCGTTCGACTTTAAATGAACGGAAACCAAATTGTTTATGGACAGACAGACAGACAGACGGACAGACTGATAACATAATACAACCGTTTTTTAAATGGGCGTATAAAAACTGGAGAAAAATCTTCTCTGTTCAGGCAGGATGAGTCTACATATACCGCTCCCAGTATGTTTACATCAAGAAACACAGCGATCATCATCCATATTTATTGGAACTTTATGCCACGTCGCCACAATATAGCCCAAGCTGCTGATGTAGCCTTCAGAATCAATAAATAATAATCATATTTGTTCCATAAATGAGGAGCAAGAAAGTAGAATATTCAAAGGAAAAACGGTCTGTAGGCCTACATCTACAGTTCGTTGAAGAAAAAAAGTATGTACGACAAGGACAAATGAACAAGGAAAAACACACAGCAGTCTGTTTGAGGACGGCTTGAGGACTAAACGTCTTTGCATCTACTTTCAAGTGTGTGGGGTAAAAACTTCACCACGCAGGTGATTAAATAGCAGTCCACTCTAAACGAAATGTATACCTATATTAGAGAAATGACAGGGTCTTGTGTGGAATGGGTCTATAAAATTTCCATCCTCACCCACCGTTTGGGTTATCCAACTGAAGTCTTACAAATTTCAACTCAAGGGAAGTCCACTTGTACTCATCTACGTGCCCGATGACCGGAGTTATTCTTCAAAGAACTCTCTATCATACAACTGTTTGTCTTCAAATCACTCCAGGGGTTGAATATCCACACAAATGATATACTTAGTTTCTGTGACAAAGCAAGCACAAGGAACACATGGTGTGGTTCAGTGGATTGGGTTTTTTATATTGGTTCGAAGCTCACTTGAAGTTGAGAATGTTTCTTTCACATAACACAATCCAGCATGCCTGGAAATTCCACTTTGTTGGTGTTTCTGTACAAAAGCATCCACCATGAACCGTGGATGAATTTTAGGCGGTTACGGGATATCCACAATCAAATGTACTGTCATTCACGGTGTCTGAGAATGTTAAATTTGCATGAATGATGGGTCGAGTCGCCTGTGGTATGAAACTGAGAGAGGATGTTGCAACTTCTCAAACAGCGTGTCATGATGTGGATGAGGAAATTGTCCACAATGTTCATGCTCACTAAGTTTTCTTAAACGTTCTTTCAGATATTTTTCACGAATAAATAGGTGTTACACGCTTTTTATTGTTCTCAGTAATTTGGAAATGCTTCCCCACGACATATTAACCTATCAAGTCCACCACGTCAGAATATCAATTTACCCCAAAAATCCGCCCGCAAACAGAAAATGAAAAACTGATTTTAAATTGATATCCAACATGAACATAAAGACAGTTGCCTCTGCTTTTTTAACACTCCATTAAACATTGACAATTATTGTTTGAAAGGTTTCATGGATATCTTTCCAAATGAAAATAAAATAAAATGCATGTATGTCAAGCCCAAAGGTTTAATATTCTATTGCTATTGCCAGTATTTGAGAGAAATTTAAAAATGCCATAGGCCTACTGTGAATTATAGGCCAAATGTAACTGACCATATGTGGAAGAGTAGGAATGTAGGTCCCAGAAAAAGTGCTGTGCATGATACGCTCACCCTTATCAATCACAAATTGTTAACACAGCATGCCCACCGAACCATGAAGTGACAGAAATTGCATATTGGCAGGGGGGGGGGGGGGATTTTTTGAGACATAATATTTTGCCCACCCCCACCCCACAGCACACAAACTCACACAGGGCAGACGTGATGGATAAAATAATTATGCATCAACGTTTTTAATACAACGTTCCTTTATAACTAACTAGAACTATCACTGAAGGTGATTAATACCCCCCGCTTTGGGTTTTTAGAGGAATGCACTTCTGATCATGTAGGCGAAGGCCATAAGGAAATGTATACATAAAGATCATTTTTTGTTGTTGAAATTTGTATTTGCATGTGGCCTTCCACAGAACAGCACTGAATACTTAAAGAGCCCACACATATATGGTTTACATTTGGAAAAACACATTTACAATGTGCAACATGTATTCAAAATCGGTTCATTAATGTAGGAGGAGTTGCACACACAAGAATCCCATTTGAAAACCCATAATAAATCCAAGTTAAAGGGATATAACCTGGTTAAAATTGTCGATCAAAAATTTGGGAATATGCGTATGTTCACTTATTGTGATAATGTTTGAAAGGTTTCGTCAAAATTGATTGATAAATGCAGGAGGAGTTGCACGCACAAGAATTTCATGTAGAAACCCATAATAAATTAATAAATCTAAGTCAAAGGGAGATAACCTGGTTAAAATTGTCGCAGATCAAAAATCTTGGAATATGTGCATGTTCTCTTAGTAGTGATGATGTCTGAAAAGTTTTGTCCAAATTGATTGATAAATGAAGGAGGAGTTGCGCACACAAGAATTTCATGTAGAAACCCATATTAAATCAAAGTTCAAGAGAGATAACCTGGTTAAAATTGTCGCAGATTAAAAAGTTTGGAATATGCACATGTTCACTAAGTAGAGATGATGTTTGAAAGGTTTTATCAAAATCAGTTCATTAATGTAGGAGGAGTTGCGCACACAAGAATTTGTTCGGATGGAAACACAATAAATCTAAGTCAAAGGGAGATAACCTGGTTAAAATTGTCGCAGATCAAAAATCTTGGAATATGCGCATGTTCACTTAGTAGTGATGATGTCTGAAAAGTTTTGTCCAAATTGATTGATAAATGTAGGAGGAGTTGCGCACACAAGAATTTCATATAGAAACCCATATTAAATCAAAGTTCAAGAGAGATAACCTGGTTAAAATTGTCGCAGATCAAAAAGTTTGGAATATGCACATGTTCACTTAGTGGAGATGAAGGTTTCATCAAAATCGGTTCATTAATGTAGGAGGAGCTGCGCACACAAGAATTTGTCCGGACGGAAAGACGTACGGACGGATGGACGTACAGACGTACAGGGCGATTCCTATATAGCCCCCACTTCTTCGAAGCGGGGGTATAATAATGTTAACCCTGTTTAACCCTCATTGATCAAAGGGGACATTGGCAGTTTGCTACCCATGCTTCCCTCTATGTAGGGATAAGGATGCATGAGGACTTGAGGGTTCTGCTGAGGAAAGGGAGTGTGGGGGGGGGGGGGGGGGGGGCTTTTTGTTGATCTGATTTTCAAAATTCTCAGTGAATAATTAAATTCTTGTTCAGCTTTCACCCAAATGCATATTTTTTTACAGAACACCAACTATCTCAAGAAAATTGAAACTTTCCTTATAAATCGCTGAGCATTCCGATTTCATAATTTGCTAGCAACTGTTAGTTCGGTATTCTATGGAGAGCGTTCTTTGTTTCCAACCACACTTGACTCTCATAGTTCCTCCATAACAACAGCTTCGATTGACAGCAGGCTAAAACTTCTCAAAATGAAAATGTCATTACTTCTGCCTTCTCAAGGTTTAGCAGTCTTTAATCAACCTGAATGATCTTCGCATCAATCTTCGAAAAAGAAAATCATGCAATACATGTTTTTAAATACTTCATGTATTGTCACAAAATGAATTGATACTCGGCCTAGGAGCCTCGGAGTATCGGCATTCAAATATTTAATTGCCACCTTATGTCAGTAGGAGGTGCAACTTAATTACTGTTGACTGCCTGTTACAAGTACTGAATATCAATCAGCAGTCACGCGTTACAATTCTGCAGAAATCACGATACATTACTGTGCATCAGATGTGATTCTCTGATGATTTGCTGCACTAACCTAACGCAGTATTATTTCAAATTAGTGCAGAATATAAAACAGGACTTCTAGTTTTAACTGTAGATGTCACATACCAAATATAATTCTGACTGGTGAATATGAAGAGGATTTTTAAAGAAATCTCCTTATATTGCACTAAGTTAAACTTTGGGCTCCAATAGAGAGCCCAAATATTAACCCAGGGAGCCGATTTAAACTTGAATCTGATCCCCCAGAGATGTTACATACCAAATATGAAAGGATTCTGACACATGGATCTGAAGATTTTTGAAGAAATTTTCTTATATTGCACTAAATTAATATTTGGGCTGACTCTGTGAGCCTAAATATTAACCCAGGGAATGAACTAGAATCTGCCCCCTTCCCAAGTCCCCCCTCCCCCCCCCCCCCCCCCCCCCCCAAAAAAAAAACAAGAGCTATTGCTGAAGACAATTCATACCCCCACTGCATTGCTGGACTGATGAAGCAAAAATGAATTAAAACAAGTAATAACAAGAGCCGGACTGTCGTCCAATGCATACCCCCACGTGGTGTACCGCCTAGTTCCACCTAGTGTGGGCATACCCCTATGACCAAATATTATAGAAAACAAGTTCCATAACAATTTACTTAAGTTATGAAAGTTATGAATATTCTCGGACGGACTCACACACGGATGAACAAACGAATGGACGCACAAACGCACAGACGGACGGATGCATGTAATCCAGTATGCCCCCATTTTTTTCGAAAGTGGGGGTATAAAAAAAAATAATCTGACAACACCGAAAATCATTCTAGTCTTGGGAAATGTTATAATTTAATTACATACCAAGTTCCATAATAATTTACTTAAGTTATGAAAGTAAGGAATATTCTCGGATGGACTCACACACAGACGGATGGATGGATGGATGCACGGACACACAAACACACAGACGGATGGATGGACGCATGTAATCCAGAATACCACCCCCCTCTCCCCATTTTCTTCGAGAGTGGGGGTATAAATATACAAAATATCGAAAGGTTCAAACTGGTGAATCTGAAGAGGATTTTTAAAGATTATTCATCACGTTGCACCAAGTTGTGATCAGTGTGACCCTCATAACAATGATGTATACCAAATATCAAAAGATTCTGTCAAGTGGTTCTGGAGAAGATTTTTAAAGCTTATTCTCCATATTGCCCTAAGTTAAGATTCAGGCTCCTGTATTGAGCTCAAATATGAACCGGGGGGGTTTAATTTGAACACACTTGTATCTGACCCCACCCACCCTAGGAATGCAATGTACCATCATCAAGAGATTCTGAACAGTGGTTCTGAAGACAAATTTTTTTTTTAATTTTTGCAAATATGCTGACTCAGCATTTTTTGATTGTCCTCTACAGAACACGCTGAAACAACCAATGGAAGTTTTTTTTACTGTTCTATTCTACTGGTCCTAAGGATGTTTCATACCATATAGCAGTTCTCTCTTCTGTGTGGTTTGGAAAATATGGGTGTTTGAAAATATTTCTATTTTAAGCTCCTGGGATTCCCACGGGACATAAGAATTTTTGTTTTTACAAGAATCAAGAACTTATGACTCAATACTACCACATACCAAATTTGATTCAAATTGGACCATTGGTTCTGAAAATAGAAAGGCAAATATTGATCCACGAACTTTGTTTGAACAAATTTGATTGTGCACCTCAAAAGGAAGCTCCATACAAAATACCAAGTCTTGTACCCACTGGTTCATGAGAAGATTTTTTCCAAATTTTGGATCATTTTCCACCCCAAACCCCGCCCACCTCCCTATGGAGTGTGGTAACTTTATTTGAAAGAAACTTGAATTGACATATGATAAGGACCATGATTATCAGATTTGGTTCAATTCTGCCCAGTGGTTTATGAGAAGTCAATAATGTAAAGTTCGTGCCAGAAAATTGCTTCAGTTGTATTTATCCTCATAAACTTGGCATGTGTAGAGCGTGTGTGTGTGTTTGAGGTTAAAAAATCGCACTGGCACAGACATTTCCTACTGAAACGTTTTTTTCTTTTAATATGCCGCCGAAAAATTGTTTTCATTTACTGAACCCTGATGGGTTTCAAACATGACAAAAAAGTACATAAAATTGATTTAAACTAAGTGATGAGCTTAGGAACTGGTTAAACTGACTGGCAAAAATTGATGTTATTTATTGATGGGCTCCAATTTAGTCCTCACAAGGATGTTACGCAAGCTTTTGTTTTTCTTATAGGCGATGACAGGTCAAAGATTCAAAGGTTCATTTAATTTAGCATTGGTAAAACTGAATTCATCTTTTAACATTTTTGCTATTTCGATATTCATTCTGTTGTATGTTAAAGTGAAAGGAATGATGGACCTCCTTTTGCATTCGCCCTCTGATATGTTCATACCAAATGGCCAGAGGGTTTGAAGCGTATTGATCCAAAAAGCTTCGTTTTTTTCTAAATTCATCCGTTTCTTCTAATGTGTCTTTAATTGGTGGCTGTTCAATAGGATGGATTTCGAAATCGTCCAAAGAATGGCCAGGAAGGTTAAAATGTTGTGCTACTGGGGCATCAGCATTATGTTTTATATCGTGTTTGTGTCTAGTAGCACGTTCTCGGAAAGGATTTTGACTTTGACCAACATACTGTTTCTGACAGTGCTTACATGTGATAAGGTAAATAATGTTTGGTGAATCACAATAGAGGGGTTACGGATTTGATAATGATTTTTCGTTCGTTCGGAGGAAAATTCCTCTTTCTGATCAGGCATAAAAGTATGCAATCTACATCGAGGCTTTTTGCAATTAAATACCGCGCCACTACCATTCTGCAACGGTCTGTTGTGTTCAACCTGCAGTGGTTCGAAATCGGTAGTTTCAGCTGGATTTTCGAGCTTTTTCAGGGTTTGGGATTTCAGGCTATGCAAAGGGCGCAGCGAGTACCTTCTCGATTTGAGGGCGCCAAATAGAGTAGAACAAGCCTCACTGAAATTTACCTTACCACTTGAATTGCGGTGGAAACGAATGAGTTGTGATTTGATGATACCTTTAAATGTATGTTGAGGATGAAATGATTTTGTGTGCAACAATTGATGTGAATCAGTTGGTTTAAAATATACTTTATAATCTACATGACCGGACGCCTGAAATTGCTTGCCTTTATACACGGTCACATCGAGAAAATCAATAGAATTTTCACTGATAGTAGCTTTCAATTTAATATTTGGATCATGATTGTTCAAAATTTCTAAAAATTCATCAAAATCTTCTTTTGAATGTTCCCAAATAATAAAAATGTCATCTAAATACCTGAGATATACGAGAGGATGCTTTGCACATTTGCTTAAGGCATTTTCCTCCCATCCCGCTACATAAATGCTTGCAAAATTATGGTTTGAATCTTTTACCCATAGGACAACCCATTATTTGTAGAAAATATTCTCCATTGAATTGAAAGTCATTACCTTTTAAGCTCAGCTCTAAAAGATCCAAAATTTGTTCATCCGGGCATTTTGCATCCAGATATTTTTCAAATGCATTTTTAACTGATTTAACACCTTTATCAATATCAATGTTCGTATACATACTGTCGATATCCAAAGTAGCCAGAATTGCATTTTTCGATATTTTCAATTTTGAAATTTTTGACAGGAAATCCTGTGTATTTTTTAGATAGCTCAGATGTCTATTTGCTATAGGTTTCAGATGATAATCAATTAATTCCGAGATCGCATAAGATTCCGAATTACAATCTGATACAATTGGCCTCCCGGGTGGAGTTAAGTCATCCGTCCATGAAGAACGGTCCTTGTGGATCTTTAGTAGGATATAAAATTGTCTTGTTTGAGCACTGAGCTTAGCTGTTAAATATTTCAATTGTTTTTTGGTAATGTGACCTTCGTCAAGGAGAAATTTTAAGATCTTATTGAATTTTTCGATATTACTAGGCCAAATAAGTGAATCTATTTTCTTATAATGTTTAGTATTGCTGAGTTGTCTCATGGCTTCCTTTATATAATTATCCAAAGATAGAACTACCGACCCACCTTTGTCGGCTGGTTTAATTACTAATTTCTTATTTTTTCGAAGTTTTGTGAGGGCTTTCCGTTCACCAGCTGTTAAATTGTGTTTATCGGAGAGTATGTTCATGCTGAACACCTTTTTGATGATTCGTTTGCTTGCCTCAATAATTTCGGGATCTACTTCACTGTCTGGAGGTGACCAACCAGATGATTCTGTAAAAGGAAGTTTCCGACCGCTGGAGTTTCTAAAGCGGTCGGCTAATTTCATTTGCCTAAGAAAATTACAGTTATATGATGGTAAATTTGTTTGGTTATCAGTTTTAGGCTTTGGTACTGCTGGTAAAAAGTTAAACCACGATCTAAAAGTGATTTCTCTTGGGTTGTTAGGTCATTGGTGCCAGACACGTTAACCACATTAGTTCCTAATCCCACATCTGTTAGGCGGCTGTTACCTTTGCCTTTACTTAGTTTAAATTTAGGTGGTTCAACCAGTGATCGTACATAATATTGGCGGTTCTCGTGGTCCAATGGATTAAATCCTGAGCAACATCAAACTTCGCGTCATCAATTTTTGGTATAACGTTAACGTCCTTCACTTTCCGAATGGTTTCGCTGATGATGCTCAGGGTTCTCCTCTCAGCCTGAGGGAGTTTTTGCGAAAAGTTTAGTTCAGCGAAATAAATTTTTGCTGATCTAAACTTGACCCTGATATCACTAAGCATATTCCGCAACTGCTTAACTACGAGATCAGAATTATCGTTTCGAGAATTCACGCCAATATTTAATATTTTTGGGGGACTGGACTGGCCCCTGTGCCCTTTAAACATAGAGCGCAGATGATTGATGTGTGTGTGTGTGTGGGGGGGGGGGGGGGGGGGGGGCAGGGTTTTTATTAATCACTATTACAAGCAGCTCACTACCTTTTCATACTGAGCTCCTGTATCTGCAATGACTGTCATTATCTTTTCATGATCTTCTTCTGCCATCACCATTCATCAGTTTAACAACAGATCCATTCACCTTCAACCTACAACAAAGACAATACACTAAGCAAAATGGAGACTGGACATGTATTTTGCTCAGTTTGTTAATTGTTATTTGATCAGAGAGAGTTCATGTACTTCTCATCCTCCTTATTATATCATTCATAGTTTTGAACCTAATAGGGAAATATCAAAGAGAAATCAACAGCCATTAGTTGATGACTAAGTGACTAGTCAACACACATCATAGTGTATGCAGGCCTGGCAATCTAGAAAATCCAAGAGTGCAAAACAATTGCCATCCTCAGATTGTTTGGGAGTGCAATTGCACATGAAATTTTCAATGCAAAAACTTGTATGCTATTTTGTTTATATTCACTCCAAGGTATTAATATTGTGACTGAAAAATAGTACTACATTCAGCTACATAGTGGAAAAATTGGCACACACCTCTTCTCATTATTCAAAATGTTGCATTCAATTCTTATGTGACCCACACTCAGAATGTATCAAAATGTGATATAGAAAGGGTCATGCAGTATTGTGAATCAATGCAACATTGACAAATTGTCCCATGAGTTCCAATGTAGGCACAGAGAATGTTCTCTATGCCACTAGGCACAGAGAACACATTGGAACTCAGGGGAACAAAGGTTAATAGATTTTCAAGGCAGTCCCAAACGGATCCAAAAATCAAGAGATGCAAAATCCTCAATTTTTTTCTAGGCGTTCAGTAGACGTGCATTACTCCTGCACTCCTAAAGATTGCCAGGCCTGGTGTACATGTAGTGGAAGGCAGCACATATTGTTACTAGGGCTGTGCGGTATTGAATTTCAGGTTCGGTATTGGTATTTTTCAGGTAAATACCTTGGTATTGAACTATTCAGTATATGCAAAAAACACACTGAAAGTAGTCACAAACTGACCCAATCTCCAAACATTCAACCACATAGTAACTTAACAGGTTCAACGCTGACATCTCATGAACCTGACAAGGATTCAACTGCAATAACTAATTAGTCTAGCAAGTTATTTAATGAATCACTCATTTCGGTGTGAATCATCACACTGAATCGAGTGATTCATCAATTAACTTGCCAAGCTAATTAGTTGGCCCCTATGTCCTTCGTACCATGCCCCTCGACCAAGGAATTGGGTTAAGAAACATATGTTCTTCACCTTCAAAGCATTTCAGTAAGTTTCCACTAGTAGTAACACTCTTGGTCAGTCCTTCCCTCCTTATATTTCAAAGTGGCAACAAAAATAATGTCCACTGGTCAGTGAATCCAGTGTTGAATATCCACTCAAATAAGCAAGTAATTTCAGTAATGCAATTGTAATTAATCTCTCTTTGATAATCCTACTTGTAAAAACATTGTGTCATCATTGCCAATCTTGCAATGCTTCAATGACATTGTGTCATCCACCTTTCATTGTTTGGGTTCATCCTTGAAAAACATGTAAAATAACATATTTTATGACATTTATCTAGTTGTAATTATAGGTTTTTTTGAGTGGAATCACTCTATCAGTGTCCACTAACTCCACTTCTGGCTCCTGGCTTCATACACGTTTCTGAAAATTCCAGAGAATCCACTATTTTCCATGATAAATTAGGATACATTTTCATTTTCCATGAGATAAAATGTACAAAGTGTTGATTTACTAATAGCAGCAAATCATTTTCAAAGCATTTGCTGCACCTCGATCAATCGAATGAACTTCGATAATGCTAAATCTGATGTCGCCTGTTGGCTACTGTACATTATTTTTTAATGTCTTAAAATTTATGTCAATCCCATTTTTCCAGTGTGCACTAGTGAGCAGTATAAATTATTTATTCAAAAGAATATAAAGCAGATGATCGGGTATTAAAGTTTGGGGGCTTGTATTTTAATAAAATGATCAGTTGTTAAAAGTATCTACAACTTAAACAAGAGGCCCCAGGGGGCCTTAAGGTGCTCACCTGACATGGTAGTCTAAATAGCAAGCCAGGGACTTGACTTGAATAAGCTGCATACGCCCCTCCTAAGAAAAGCATATACCAACTAGACGAAACTACACTTGTATGTCCCAAAATTGAGATAAACGCATAAAAACAGATTTTTTTTTATTTTTGTTCGGAAAGTCCCAAACAAAATATTTTCAGACTAAAATTTTTTTTTCTTCTTCTTAAAATGGATATGCATAAAAAACCAAAAAACTCATTTCCGGATTTTGGTCCAAAATTTTCTAAGTCCCACCCGGACCCCAAATTTTCAGTGTAAAAAAAAAACAAACATTTTTTTGTCTTAAAATTGCCCAAAACACATGAAAAACCAAAAAACTAAGAATCCTGCTTATCGAAAGGAACCATCTTCTAGTCATGACTAATCAACCATAAAAAACAGTACCTGTTGGATGTATCGTTTTCAAGTTATAGCATGGACAAATAAAAGTTAACGGACGAACAGATGGACAGACGGACAGGCAAACATTGATGCTAGTTATTGAAAGGAATCATCCTATAGTCATGACTAATCAACCATGAAAAAACAGTATCTGTTGGATGTATTGTTTTCAAGATATCATGCGGGCAAACAAAAGTTAACGGAACAGATGGACGGACGGATGGACAGACAGACAAATGGATGGGCGGACAGATGGACAATGATGCTTGTTATCGAAAGGAACCATCCTCTAGTCATGATTAATCAACCATGAAAAACAGTATCTGTTGGATTATCAAATGGACAATCAAAAGTCCCTAAAAATCCTAGATGGCTGCCATGGCGGCCATCTTGGATGTGCCAGAATGCTGGTTAGCGAAAGGAACCATCCTCTAGTCATGATTTATCAACCATAAAAAGCAGCATCTGTTGGCTCTATAGTTTTCAAGTTATCACGTGGACAATCAAAAGTCCCTGAAAATCCAAGATGGCTGCCGTGGTGGCCATATTGGATATGCGAGAATGCTGGTTATCGAAGGGAACCATCCTCTAGTCATGACCAATCAACCATAAAAAAATATTATCTGTTGGATGTATTGTTTTCAAGTTATTGCGTGGACAAACAAAAGCTAACAGACGGATGAATGGACGGACATTGCCATACCATAAAATGGCCCACTCATATGAGCGGCCGTATAAAAATCACCATTCAATTTTCATTATTTTTTCTTTTCGTTTCAAAAACATAGCCAATGACCCCTCATTGGGACAAGCTCAAAGAGCTTGTTCCAATGAAGGATCATAAGCTATGTTTTTGAGATAAATAATGAAAATATTTAACTATTCAAGAATTCTGTTTGCAGGTGTCGTCTACTTTTCATGTTAGGTTAAAGTATATTTGGTGTGGTCTGATTTTGTGACATGAAAGTGCAATATATCCTTCAGCAAACAGATTCTTCATTCACATGGTATATGCATAGTTTTCATCATTTCTTGAAATTGTTTAATAAATTCTGGGTCCCTAAAATGACTATTGAAATACTCTGTATCTTTACCTAAAGATTTTTCACTGAACAGTTCGTTAGGAATGTCCCCAGATGCAAAACCTTCCATTTTTATAACAGTGGGGACTACTTTATATAAATGGTCAATGTATTTTGAGCACACTGTCTCATCTACCTCCTCCTTCCAACATTTCAAAATTACATCGGCCAGTTCCCTCTCTGTTGTCGGTTCATGTTTCTTGACATAGTCTTTCATAAAAATTCCACACCATTTCTAATGGATTGAGGTCAGGGCTTTCAGATGGCCAGTTGGCCAAATTGATGTTATTGTTCTTTATAAATTTGAATACCATTTTCAAATGTTCAGGATTGTTGTCCTTTTGAAATCTGCGTCCATGTGGGAAAGTTTCAAGTATGAAAGGTAACAACGTATCCCTCAGAATTTCCTCAGTATAAAATTCTTTCCTCATTATATCTTTAGAAATTAGTATGTCTGTTGGTCCTCTTTTACTAATTCCAGTCCAAACATGCAGTCTGAAAGGGTGTTTAGGCTTGGTATATGCAGGGCGGGATTGCCTTTCCTTCTGTAACAAGATTGTCGATTTGCATGCAGTTGGATTGTGGTCTCGTCACTAAATATAAGATTATCCAGTGAGTCGTTCGCCATCAGTAGTTGCTCACAGAATTCCTTTCGTTTTAACTTGTTGATGTCCCTAACCATTTGGCAGTATCTGGGATTGGTGCTAGTAAATCCATCAGTGGCAATGGCCTTTTTAGTTGTAGTAATTCCTAAATTGGTACCTCTTTCGCACAACATGGGCTGTTCTGAAGAGAATTTTTAATAGCAGAGATATCTTCTTGAGACATCTTGTTAAATCTGTAATATGGCACATGTGTAAAGTAATCTTTGTCAGCATCTCTATATGCACCATCTTTGAATTTTTCGTTACACCGAGATACCCTTTTCATTGATAAATTATCACAAGTACCATCTTGTATAACAGTTGTTATTATCTCTCTAACTGTATGGCCTAGTTTGTACAGCCTAATAGTTTCGAGTAATTGTCCTTGTCTCATTTTCAGAAAAATATTTTGGAAGTTATGATTTATTTATATTGTCCCTTTCCTTAACCAATGAAGGCGTTGATTAAAATATATTTTTATTGGATTATGCTTCTTGTTGTTCTAATAATTAAATGGATTTAGACTGAACAATGCATTTATATTTCTAATGAGTGACGTGTTAGAGTCTCAACAGAGTAAAAAAAACAATAATCAGTGAATCATTGTATCTTTGGTGACAGTAAAAGGTTAATTCTGAGGAAATTTGACTTCATTGTTAAGCATGGTTTTGTATTGTACGAATAAATGTGCATTTTTCAATGATTTATTTTTATTTTGTAGGTGTCAGCAAAAGGAGTCAATGTTAGTGTGGTAAAAAGATTGGAAACAGTGTCGACAGAGGGCAACGACAATCATCACCACCACATAATGGAACAATTCAACGATTGTCACCTTCACAGAGTTTTCAACTGTAACTCAACTAGTATCAATGCAAACTCCACAAGAGACAAATACTCCTCCACCAGCAATGAATATACAACCTGAACATACAAGCACACTTATTTAATTCTCAATAAGCTTCACCACAAACACCACAGCCACAGTCACAGGCACCAACACCTCTACCATCACCACGATCACCGTCACCACATCCACTTTTCATGCTTTCACCTCCTCTACATACACCAGTGAATACACAGGGAGCAGCCACTCTGGCTTTTTATCGCTATATATTCAAATCAGAACACCCACAACCACCAACAGAAATATCATGAGAAAATTAGACTTGGTGTACAAGACGATGCTGAGGATTGAGTCCAAAATGGACATGGTTCTCAAACAAAGAAATCCAAATACATCTAGTGCCACCATTTCATTCGAACCTACATATAGCTTGCCTTTGGAGGACATGACAGCAAGCGTTTTTGGCATAGATCCACAAAGTGTGAGGATTATCCACAATTCTTCGCAAGGTGTTGGAAACTTCGTGAAAAGACTTAGTGCTTAACTGTTTCCTGAATTGTTTGGTCCGGATAATCTAAGAAAACAGTTTAGCTATAATGGAGATAGTACCCACAAGAAGTGGGAACTGGATCCCAGTAGGAAGGAGTTATTGAAACAGTGCACTCTGAGATTCCACCCAGAATACAATTAAAAAAAACTATGAAAAAATGTTGTTGATGCTGTAAATGAGGGACTAAGGAGACCAATTAGAGAATTGGTAACAATGCAACCTTCATCATTTCAGGATGCTGTGAATACTGTGTTGTTCGATGACACTGTCTAAATAATGTTATTAGTGCTATAATGTACTCTTTATTCTGTGTTGATTCATTTTTCTACAACTTCACTGCTCAGGTGCTACATTGGAAGAAAAGTATAATGTTATCATAAGTGTCTGACCCCTCATCATCCCCCCTCCCCGCCCATGTCCAAACATGGTCTGAAAGGCTGTATTAAAATTTTTTGGTTTGGTATGTCCTTTCAAAGGACATACCAAACCAGAAAATTAAAATTTGTGCATTCAAGTCATGTTTAGACTCGTCTCCCAATGATGTAATTTTTTTTATCCCAAAAGCCACCAGCCTCCATTTCAGAACTGTCTTGATGGAAGAAACCCCCACCCTAACCCCTCTCGTTGCTTCCTTTGCCACTTCCTTTGCCACTAGCATCAGTATCCTGATACTTGGTTGGGTAGGGGGGAGGGTAGGGGGGAGGGTGGGGGGGTGGTCACCGAATTAACCCTGGCCATCTGAATTCCCTCTCCTCTGCCCTGGAAATACTCAGGTTTATAATATGTGCTAGTGGTATCTTTTGAGATTAATATTACATCAGTAATTGTGATTATCGCTAACCAAGAATGGAAAAAATTTAATGAAAATCGCTCATGATCCTTATCCAGTTAATATTCACAAAATGATTTTTGTATTCAATTTCTTAGCGTCTTGAAATTATTACGATAGTGCTATTTAATCAGTCGAAAAATTTTCTTGTGATACTTCCCGATAAATAATCTCAAAATAATTGTCAGTTTCCGTCTCCGAATTATTATTGAAATACTCGGTTAACCTAGGCCTGCTTATGTAAACTTTCACTTATTCATTTCCACTAATTTTGCAGTTATAACCTGCATATGTGAACTATTTGTCTTTGTTTTGCCTTGCAGTATACTTCCGTTTCTTGTTTTTGTTTTGTTTGTCTTTTATTTATGGAAAAATACAAATAAATCATGAAAACCACTTGCGTTGTTCTGAGTATAAAGCACCCCCACCCCCATCCATTTTATGACATAATTATGGTAGATAAGTTTAGCAATCCTGCGAGGACTGCTTCTTTAATGAACATGTTGTGGTTTCTAAAATTCCAAGACCACATTTTTTGCAAATAACTTTCTCCATTTTTACACCAAACAGCGCAATCAGGCATTTTACACGAACCCGGCATATAATATATTAAAGTCGCAAACAAGAGAATGCTGTTTTCATGTGTTCGATGTTCATCATAATATTTAATGTGCTTCACACATTTTACGACATATACTATTCAAAGTTTGCTAAGAACCAAGTATATCCAACTACCTGCTTTATGTTTTAGTTGAAATATTGTTATGAAAAGTGTATATATTTTTTATTTAATTATATCTTTAATGATTTAAGTACAGAAATTAAGATTTATGTTTGTGTTTGACAATATTTTTTAGCTTTTGAATACGATAACCATGGAAAATGGATATTATTGTTAAAAGCGGAAATTTTTCAAATTTGCCAAAAAGTTGACGGAACGAAATGGTATGGTTCAATATCCAGTATGAGACCCATTACTGTTAATTATAGCTTGACAACGCCTTCTCGTGCTCCCAATCAGGTTCCTGATGATCCTTTGTGGGATGTTGTTCCATTCTTGGACCATCATGGCACCAAGCTCCTGGACACTTCTTGGCTTGACTGGTTGGGCTAAAATTGAAAGCTGCAACTCATTCCAGGCATGTTCGACTGGATTGAGGTCAAGAGATCTTGCTGGCCAGTCCATACGCTCAATCCTCTCCCCCTGTTGGTACTCCTGGACAGCATAGGCAACATGAGGACGGGCATTATTGTCCATAAGAATGAATCTATCACCCACTGCACCTGCATACAATCTGACGTGGGCATCCTGGATCTCATCAATATACCGCTGTGTCAATGTACCACGGTCAAGGACACAGAGCTCTGTATGTCCATCCCAGCAGATGCCACCACAGACCATTATTGACCCTCCACCAATGTTCTCCTGGACTTCTCCATACCCTAAAACGCCTATCTGTGTAGTCGAGGCAGTACTTTGACTCATCTGTAAAAAGGGCAGCTTGCCAATCTTCTCTGGTAATCCAGCATGGTCCATGGTCCATTCATATCCTGTCTGGTGGTAGTTCTGGGACAACAGAATGCGAATACATGCTCTTCTCGATCGGAGACCACCTTCGTGCAACCTTGCACGCAGAGTCTGCATTGAAGCATTTACACCGGATGCACTCAGAAGGTCACTGCGAAGCTGGGTTGCTGTTGCAAAGTAGTTCCTACAGGCCTGGATGATCAAAAACCGGTCTTCGGCTGTCTCGGCCACTACCATGCCATCTCACAGGTGTGCCATACTGCTGAAATCTTGCTCAGGCTCTGGTGATCAGCGTATGATGCACACCAAAGGCTTCACCAACCTGACGATGTGTAGCAGCTTCCTCCACTGTCCCAACAGCCCGCCACATTTCTGCGTCAGACAAATGTCTTCTTATATTTTGCATTCGTCATATTCAATCATTAATTCACAAGGGTTTGTGTTGAAATGAAGATTGAATACCCTACACGTCATGTACATGTAGACAGTACACGAAAACATCATGAAAATCAAGGGGTACATGCTTTCCATGACTGTCACGAAAAGTCTGCCTGTCAAGAGAGCTAATCTAAACACTGGGGACCATCTCAATACATTTCTTAATCATATCCACCAATGAAAGTGTCAATGACACTGCAGCTCAACTTGTTAAGACATGTACATGTATAGTATGTGACACAGCAATGACAAACATCTAGGTAATGACCTGATAACAAAGGTACATATAAAGTATTGTAACGGTCTGTACATAAATACTGACCGTAGCCTGTAACAAATGATTAGGTAAAGTATTGTAAAGGTGGGCGACAGTTAGATGCTAAACTGGAAAAGAAATCATGAGTCCCAGAGTGGGTCTAACTGAACCCCAAAATATTTTGTTCTCATAGCACAGTGATAACAAAGGCACCCAAAAAACACTCGTTCCTGTCCCAAGGTGATAACAAAGGTACCACAGAAGTTTCATGAAGATCGGTTCATAAATACGGCCTCTGCCCGAGCTGTATAGAAGTTGTATACAAAAAACTGATTGGACCTAATTTTGGTACAAAATAGCCACTGGCAGCCATCTTGAATTTTTTGGACCGCACCCAGAAACACTTGTTCTCGTCCCAAGGTGATAACAAAGGTACTCAAGAAGTTTTGTGAAGATCAGTTCATAAATACAGCCTCTAGCCCAAGCCGTACTGACATGTGCACTTATTGTGTATAAGTAGCACTGAATAAATCAAAGTTCATCTAATTTGCATAATTTCTGCATAAGAAAAAAACCCATATTATATGTGATGTATTCCATGTTACTAAACATTCATTCAAAAATTTATTCAAATTAGAACATTCATATAGAAGTTCTGTACTAAAAACTGATTGTACCTAATTTTGGTACAAAATGGCCACTGGCAGCCATCTTGAATTTCGAACCACCCAAAAACACTCATTCTCAGCCCAAGGTGATAACAAAGGTACCCAAAAAGTTTCATGAAGATCGGTTCATAAATACAGCCTCCAGCCCTAGCTGTATTGACATGTGCACTTACTGTGTATAAGTGCAGCACTGAATAAATCAAAGTTCATCTAATTTGCATAATTTCTGCATGAGAAAAAACCCTATATTATATGATGTATTCCATGTTACTAAACATTCATACAAAAATTTTATTCAAATCAGAACTTTCATACAGAAGTTCTATATAAAAACTGATTGCACTAATTTTGGTACGAAATGGCATCTGGTGCCCATCTTGAATTTCGGACTGCACCCCAAAACACTCATTCTCATTCCACGCTTATAACAAAGGTACCCAAGAAGTTTCATAAATTCATTCATAAATACGGCATCTAGTCTGAGCCGTATTGAATTGTTGACGGAACGTCGGACAACCGTCCATGGCATAACATCAAATTTTCACTTACGTCCAAGTTGAGGTAAAAATATCGCAAATATGTCACAAGCAAATTTCACAATGATGTGTCAAATATGTGGTGCTTAGCAAACTTTAATAAGTAGTATATATGCGTGTAAGCTATTAAATTTCCTGACAGCGACACAGCAGCAAATATTTGAAACACGCAAAGACCTTCACGCATTTTACGTGATTAAAAAAGGGTAAAAAAATATCACACGCTTTCACGTTATCCACGAATGCATGAAACATGTTTTAGTGCTGAAATGGTTAGCCGGATAACCGGTTTGCAACTGGTTATCGGCGTAACTGGTCGGAAAAGCTGTCAATGGATAACCGCTATACCTGTAGTTTTATGGGATAGCATCGGGAAAATAAACGATACATTAGAATTCTTTTGCTGACGCAAGCATTGTCAAAGCTGCCAAACATTTGTCGATTTACAACAATGTGTACTCGATGTAACCTGAAAGGGTTAAGAATGTTAAATGAACAGTTATTTAGGTCACTTGGGCTGTCAAGTAGAGGATAAATGTTTGTAACAAACTGCCAACAGTCGAGTGCACTGCAGGTTGTTTTTCTGCATGGGCTGCAGTGAGCACGTGCCTGTCAATGTAACAAACTTCTACAGACAAATTTGACATTCTTCTCTTTGATGACGTGTTGTTAATTGCAGATTATAATGCTGAAAAAATCCCCCAGTGAAAGTAATGGTGCTTCCCATATAAACTGACTGTTTGGTTCTTCACCAACGTGTTTCAGAACAAGAGGCCCTAGGGGGGCCTGAGGCCGATCACCTGACATGGTAGCCTAAATATCAACCCAGAGAATTGATTTCAACAAGTTGCATCTGCTTCTCCATCCTGAGAAAAGCTTATACCAAATATACAAACATTCTGACCAGTGGATCTAAAAAAAAAAAGATTTTTAAAGAATATTCCTCATATTTATTGAACTGAGTTATAATTCAGGCTCCCACAGGGAGCCCATATATGAACTTAGGGACTTGGCTTTAACAAACTTGAATCTCAACCTCCAAAGGATGCTGCACACCACATATCAAAACATTCCGACTGCTGGATCTGAACAAGATACTTAAAGAAAATTCCTCATTCTGCTGGATCTGAAGAAGAAAACTCCCCATTTTGAACTAAGTTATAATTCGGGCTGCCACAGTGAGCCCAAAATGAACCCAGGGACTTGGCTTGAACAAAATTGAATTTCTCACCCCCCTAAGCATGGTGCATATGAAATATCAAAAGATTCTGCTTGCTGGATCTTGAGAAGAATATTTTCAAGGAAATTTGCCTGAAAAGCCCTAAGTTCAAATTTGGGCTCCTATACTGAGCCCAAATATAAACCCAGGAGGCCGATTTGAACAAACTTGAATCAGATCCACCCCACAATGTTGCATACCAAATATCAAAAGATTCTGCCTGCTGGACCTGGAGAAGAAGATTTTTTAAGAAATTTGCCTGAAATGCACCAAGTTCGAATTCGAGCTTCTACAGTGAGCCCAAATATGAATCCAGGGGGCCTATTTGAGCAAATTTGAATCAGATTCATCCCACAATGTTGCATACCAAATATCAAAAGATTCTGCCTGCTGGATCTGGAGAAGAAGATTTTTCAAGAAATTTGCTTGAAATGCACTAAGTTCCAATTTGAGCTTCTATAGTGAGCCCAAATAAGAATCCAGGGGGCCGATTTGAACAAACTTGAATCAGATCCACCCCACAATGTTGCATACCAAATATCAAAAGATTCTGCCAGCTGGATCTGGAGAAGATTTTTTAAGAAATTTGCCTGAAATGCACTAAGTTCGAAATTGGGCTCCTATACTGAGCCCAAATATGAACACAGGAGGCCAATTTGAACAAACTTGAATCAGATCCACCCTACAATGTTGCATACCAAATATCAAAAGATTCTGCCTGCTGGATCTGGAGAAGATTTTTTAATGTTCTTCCCATTGCCGACAATGTTAAAAAGTGCTGACTCACTTTTTCCAAGTTCCGAAACTGTACCTTATGATAAAACCGATGGCAATTTTTTTTTACCAATCCTTTCTGTTGGTGCCGTGCAGTTTTGGAGATATGGGCGTTTTAATTTTTTTCTGTTTTTAGCTCCTGCGGTTCCCACAGGGCTGCAGGAAAACATATTTTGGCATATATCAAGTACTTATAACCCAATAATACCTCATATTAAATTTGGTTCAAATAGGCCTCTGGGTTCAGCAAATCGAAATTTTGGGCGGGCAAAAATTCTTGCCCCTCTCAGAACAAAGGTAAATATTGCCTGTCAAACTTCTCTTGAACAAACTTGAGTCTACACCTCAAATGGAAACTGCATACCAAATATCAAGTCTCTGCTATGGCTGGTTCATGAGATTTTTTAAAATTTTGTGCATTTTGGCCCCCACCCCACTCCACAATATGAGCAGAAATCCAATTTGAAGAAAAACCCAAATGCCCCTATATAACCACTACTTACATGAAATTTAATTAAAATGTGGAATATTCCTCATATTGAACTAAGTAAGAATTCGAAACTTCCACAGGGAGCCAAAATATGAACCCAAGGACTTGGCTTGAACAAAATTGAATCTCACTTCCAGTGGGATGCTGTATACCAAATATTAAAAGATTCTGACTGGTGGATGTGAAGAAGAAGATTTTTTAAGAATATTCCTCATATTAAACTAAGTTATAATTCAGGCTCCCACACGGTGCTCAAATATCAACTCAGGGACTTGGCTTGAACAAACTTGAATCTTACCCCCCTAAGGATGCTTCACACCAAATATCAAAGCATTCTGACTGCTGGGTCTGAAGAAGATTTTTGAAAAAAATTCCTCATTTTGAACTAAGTTATCATTCGGGCTCCCACAGTGAACCCAAATATGAACCCAGGGACTTGGCTTGAACAAACTTGAATCTCACCTCCAGTGATATGCTGTATACCAAATATTAAAAAGATTCTGACTGGTGGATGTGAAGAAGAAGATTTTTTAAGAATATTTCTCATATTGAACTAAGTTATAATTTGGCTCAGGGACTTGGCTTGAACAAACTTGAATCTTACTCCCCTAAGGATGCTTCACACTAAATATCAAAGCATTCTGCCTGCTGGGTCTGAAGAAGATTTTTGAAGAAAATTCCTCATTTTGAACTAAGTTATCATTCGGGCTCCCACAGTGAACCCAAATATGAACCCCAGGACTTGGCTTGAACAAACTTGAACAGGGACTTGGCTGCAACAAACTAGAATTTCACCCCCCTAAGGATGCTGCATACCAAATATCAAAACATTCCGACTGCTGGATCTGAAGAGGATTTTTTAAGAAAATTCTTCATTTTGAAGTTACAAATCAAGCTCCCACAGTGAGCCCAAATATGGACCTAGGGACATGGCTTGAACAAACTTGAATCGCATCCCCTAAGTTATAATTCGGGCTCCCACAGTGAGCCCAAATATGAACCCAGGAACTTGGCTTGAACAAACTTGAATCTCATCCCCTAAGCATGCTACATACCAAATATCAAAAGATTCTGATTGGTAGATCTGAAGAAGATGTTTAATGTTTGTTTGTTGGTGGTTAACGTCACATATTTATGCACCATGGCTAATTGTGACACAACAATGAGATGAAGTCAAGTTTAGTCAATCGTTGATTTACATATTGCCCATTTTAGAGGACTTTCACCCCAAGCATTGGTGACTGGGTCCTATTTTACTAGTAAAGCGGAACTGGTTTACCACAGTAAACAAGTGCTGCTTACTTCCCGGGGTTCCCACGGGGAAAGAAGATGTTTAAAGAATATTCCTTATACTGCACTAATTTAAACATTTGGGCTCCCATAAACAGCCCAAATATGAACCACGGGATTTGATTTCAATAAACGTGTGAAACAATTTTCCAAATATGTTATATGTGAAATTTCAAAGCTTTTGGAGCAGTGTTGGGGAGAAAAGTTGCCTTAAATGTTTTTTCCATTACCCACAGTGTTAAAAAATGCTGACTCAGCACTTTTTCAAAGTCCCAAAAAAGTACCGCATGATAAAACCGATAGCAATTTTTTTTTAACCATTCCATTCTGTTGGTCCTAAGGAATCTTCACACCATATAAGAATTCTCAGTGCCATGTAGTTTTGGAAATATGGGTGTTTTAATTTTTTCTATTTTTAGCTCCTGCAGTTCCTATGGGGCGACGGGAAAAAACATTTTGGCTTTAATTAAGTACTTATGACCCAATAAGCTCTCATATCAAATTTGGTTCAAATCTGCCTCTCGGTCTGGAAAATAGAAATTTTGGGCGGGGCAAAAATTCATGCCCCTCCCATAACGAAGGCAAATATAGCTCCTCGAACTTCTCTTGAACAAATCTGAGCCTACACTTCAAAAGGAAGCTGCACACCAAATATCAAGCCTCTGCTACTGCTGGTTCATGAGAAGAAGATTTTTTATGACTTAGGCACACTTTTTGGGCGTGGCCCTACCAAGGGGCAGAACAACTTGATTTGAACAAAATCAAATTGCGATGTCATAGCAAACTATTATCTCAAATATCCATTAAATTGGTTCAGCGGTTTGGGAGGAGAAGACACAAACACCATGTTCACGGATGACGGATGGTGAGTGATTACTATAGCTCTCTTGACTGAAAGTCAGGAGAGCTAAAAATTATGAGTAGATATTCACTCTATAATGATAATGATTACATCAAATTCAAGCCACTCGAGGTAACAGGCTCTTTGCTAATACAGTTAATTATGCCTAACTACAATTTACAAACTGGTTGGAAAATTCTTAAGTAAATATGAATGACAATCATTCCTCACTTCAAATGCACACAAATGGGAACAAATTGCACACGTAAACTTTGTTTCAGGTGCGCAGCATGTCGCGTGCCTGTGACTTTCATAGTTACGATATGTTAATGATCATTTGCACATAGACGATTTCTGTTGGCACTCGATTGTTTTAGTTTAATTTTTGCGGAAGTCAGGTGGCAGTGTTTTGAACTGTTTTCTCGCCATTCCTTATTTATTTTGCGTCGCAGATGATACAATAATGCCAACGGCTGAAATTAACGGATATCCGGTTGAAATCTGGTTATGCTAGATGGTTACCCGGGTTATAAAAATGGACCAACCATTTCAGCACTACTTTGTTTACGGAGAAGAAAAGTAGCAAGTTCCAGTGTGCAACGCCTCCGCCCACCCCCGTCCCGCAATCTGGTGCACTAGATGAATGTCTACATCAGTAGATCAGCACTCTTTGTTTCCAAATGTTCAGAAAATGACATGTATTTATTTAAATCACTGTGTCTGTATGTCCTCTCCCAAGGTTTCTCTTGGAATAGAGAATTTTAAACGGAACTTGGTTTCAGCAACAGGTCCGAACTTGGGTGGGCAGATGGTGACTCGTGTTTGGTTAAAAGTGTTCGGACAAGAATTAACATTTTCGTTCTTAGCATACAAATAAACAAATAAGGCTAGAACCATTCTTCGTTTTCTGTTTGCTGAATATTTGCAACTTGCATTATCCCCACAAAACATATTGCACTAGATTAAATGCCCTTTGGCATTTTTCTTCAAATGTTTATTCACCACAAAACAACCGCAGCACACCGACATTTCGTCTCAGTTTTGAGCTTTTTCACTGCTGAAAATCACAGTAGTCTACATGTTGTTCATTTGAATTGCCTTGTTACCTGGCATGCTGAAAGAGGGATTAGTAAAACATTTGCCCGTAGAGTGGAAATTCGCTACCAATGCATCAGTGAATTTAACCCACGCCTGGGAAATGCACAGTGAATTAACTGTATGTAGGCCTTCAGGCCGGTTCAATTCAGTTCATTATTTTTCCTGGATAGGGTTACCCTTTTATTCAATATTCTACATCTTTGGTTCTTTTCCTGCTCGAGCTTCCCTCTCCTGATAAGGGGTCTGTAGCTGGCATAAACAAGTAGGCCAGTACGTACAGTAACAGTTTATTTTTCCATACATCGAAAAGCCTGGAAAAGATTATCCCTTCTCAGAAAATATAAATTTTCTCTTGACCGTAAAACTCTGGAAAACATTTGCTTTGCCTTTGTCCGCACCATGCTCAAATATGCAGACACTGTTTGGGATAACTGCTCCAAAGGGGAAGTAAAGGAGTTGGACAAAATTCAGGTTGAGCCTGCCCGAATAGTTACCGGAGCTACTACAAGTGCCAATAAAGCTTCATTATATGCCGAGATGGGGTGGGAAAAGTTGAAAGCTCGAAGAGAAAAACATAAACTAAAACAATTTTATAAAATGTACCACCACCTTGACCCTGGTTATATTTATTTATTTATTGGTGTTTAAGGTCATATACTTATGCACAATGGCTAATCATGACCATAATAGTTTTACGGGTGGAGGAAGCCGGAGTACCCAGAGAGAACCACCGAGCAACAATGAGCAGCTGTGAGCTCCCCAACATCTAACTCCGCACTGCAGCACAGGCAGGGTTAAATTGGTTGAAGAAATGCGTACCATCGACGTGCAGTATGCCTTAGTACACGGTGTCATCGTGCCCCCATGTGGACAATCAAGGTTAAGTGCCTTGCCCAAGGACACAACACGGGAATACAAATCGATCGCTGAGATGGTCACCCATCCAAGGAGTAACCTGGCTCGGCATTGCTTAAATTTGGTGATGACGAGAACTGGTTACTACAACGCCACCGCACCCCTCAACCCTGGTTATTTATCAACATTAATTCCCTCATCCTCTTCGGTTGCTCATGGCTATTCCCTTCGTAGTAACAGTGATCTATCTATTCCATACTGTCGCACTACCTCACATCAAGACTCATTCATACCCAGGACACACTAAAAAGTGTAACCTTAGCCTGAGCCCGAGCTGAGAACACAGTGTAGCTGAGAAATAAACTTTCGTTTTCTTCCTTGTTTGTAGTAAAGTTAAACTGATGTTTTAGACAGTATATTTCGTGAAATATTCGATAAAATATCTCCGGGAGACACTAAAAATTGTAGCTTATCGTTTTAGTGTCTCTCGGAGATATTTTCTCGAATATTTCACAAAATAAAATGTCTAAAAAATCAATTTCACTTTATCCTGTTTCATTTGGCTACCACTGATCAATATACCAAAAATAATCTAAATGGAACGACAAACAAGACAGAAAACGAAAGTTTATTTCTCAGCTACACCATATTCTCAGCTACACTTTTTAGTGTCTCTCTGACATATTTTATCGAATATTTCACAAAATATACTGTCTAAAAATTCTATTTAACTTTATTCTGTTTCATTTGGCTACCACTGATCTATATATCAAAAATAATCTAAATGGAACGACAAACAAGGAAGAAAACGAAAGTTTATTTCTCAGCTACACTGTATTCTCAGCTCGGGCTCGGATACACTTTTTAGTGTGCCCCTTCATACCCTCCACAACCAAGATATGGAATAGCATACCCACTGAGATCAGGGAGAAGAGTTCATTTTACCAATTTACGTTGTACTTAAACAAAGACAAATTACCCACTCCCAAGATGTTTTACTTCCTAAAGTCACGCAAAACCCAAATACACCACTGCAGATTACGGCTACGCTGTAGCAATCTAAATGATCCCCTCTACAATAAGCATCTGTCAAGTTCGCCCTTTTGTGGGTGTGGAGAGCGAGAAACGACTGATCACTATTTCTTTAACTGCCAGTTGTACTCTGACATCAGAACTGAAACACTCGAAATCCTACCATACACTATTGACACAGATACTCTTCTATACGGATGTACCTCTTATCCCCCTGAAGTCAATGAGACAATATTCAAATGCGTCCACGCATATATTGAGGCAACAAGTAGATTTTAATGAGACGTTTCCTGAATGGTGGTTTTCAATTTAGCAAGTTACGGAAGGGACCCACACATTTTTTGTTTGTTTTGCTTTGTTTCTTTACAACCTCGGTACATACCGTACATTCAAACCCCATCCACGCCCCCTTCCAATTCGGTCAATCATGACCCGTAATGACATCTCACCCCTCTTGTCTTTTCAAGTACCTTAAGTAACATGGGTAACTGACTGGGTGGAGGGATACCTGATGGGAGGACAGACCATACTATGATGACAAATGTCCAAATTGGTCACCCGAATACATGTACCTCTCGTTTATTTACAACTTGCGGGTCCAGGGATCCGTGAGTCTTGTCCTATGGCAGGATGACAGTGCAACCAGGATATTGTACAGGTCATCTGACTAAGCTACAACCAGTGTTTTTACCAAGATTGATTAACTTTACCAGCATTGGGCGCTTTCCCTGTGGGAATAGTTGTTAGATTATACGTGGAACCATTCCAAACAACCTGGGCTTTTCCTTCTTTCTACCTTCACCCTACATTCCTTTCCTCACACTCTCTCATTTCATTATATCTCTTACTATTTTCTGTTATCTTCAACTTGTGTACAATAATTTATTTCCATATTATATAACTTCCTTTGTTATGTTGCTTCGTATGAGTAATTTGTTAGAAGACAGGTTACATAAGCTATTGCTTGTTGCTGAATCCTCTTTCCTCTATCACATTTATGTATCTTGATGAAATGTATAATATTCTGTCAAATCAGGGAAATAAAATATTGTTTAAACTAGTTTATTTTTCCAAAGAGAAGGCTCAGTCAAATCTTCACGAAAGCGTTAGTAAATATGAAAAGACTTCCATGAGCCATCATTAATTTTAGTTTATACTTATAAATCCAGGCCTACAGTGTATGATTAGCCCATTTCTTTTTAAGTCTTTGTGCTATGGTGCCTTGAAATTGAATCACCCCCCCCCCCCTACCACACCCCCCCCCCCCCCACCCCACCCATCCACTTCCAAACACTTTTATTAGAGCTGCGCAATTTTTGCTTATATGATGACTGGCGAAACGAAACTAACTTAGGGCATTTTTATTCTTACTAAATGTGGAACTGGATTTTTTTTTCAATATTTATTTATTTATTTATTTATTGGTGTTTAAGGTCACCTATTTTTGCACAATGGCTAATCATGACCACAAGATGAGTATCAACTCAAGACCAGGGGTGAGCGTTAATAAGCCCTGTTGCCAATTTTAGAGAGGGTTTGCACCCCCCAAGCATTGGTGACTGGGTCCTATTTTACCAGTTTGTTTGTTTGTTGGTGGTTAACGTCACATATTTATGCACAATGGCTAATCATGACACAACATGGAGATGAAGTCAAGTTTAGTCAATCATTGACCAACATGTTGCCCATTTTAGAGGACTTTCACCCCAAGCATTGGTGACTGGGTCCTATTTTACTAGTAAAGCGGAACTGGTTTACCACAGTAAACAAGTGCTGCTTACTTCCCGGGGTTCCCACGGGGAGATTTTACCAGTAAAACAGAGCCTGTTTACCGCAGTGAACAAGCACTTTTTTTCAATATGAAATAAAGTTCAACAATGTGTTGCTGAATTTGTAGTTTGCTGCGATCTGTCAAAACATCTTTATCATCAGACCTGTGGTGCGGAATTGAAATTTTGAAGGCCTCCATTGCCATTGGTGGGCCTCTTAAAAACTTGCGACCAACAATAACACTGAAAAATATTTTGAACTTGACTTTCAACTTGTACATATATACAACGGATTATGCAATATATTTTTTCTAAAGTCCAAACTAAGATTAAAAGTTGAACAGTGTATTAAAAATCTCCACAATCTGTAAAAACTGTCTGGCCATGGGTTAATGTTAACGTATATTGAAGCAATTACCACACATATGAAATTTGAAAGCCCTAGGATACGAGTAGTTGCCTGCAATCATGTAGAGCAAACAGGACAGAAATTTTCTCCAAGTCCACACTGTCTCCTTCAACAATGATGACCTAAAAATTGTTATTTCTGACAATTCAAGTCCCATAATTCTTTAACGACAAATCTGAAAATTGTCAACAAATGAAATGGAGCTTTGTATGATCATTCTCAACAGTGTGTATAGAAATTATGAGAATTATTCGAGTACCGTAATGATATGACATGTGAAAAAATACTTTTTTACAATTAAAGTCCAGAATGACAAAGCTTAAAATTGTAAATATCAAAAGGGGTGTTACCTTTACTGACTGTAACATTGCTACAAAATTTCAAGAAATTTGGTGAAAGCAATATTGAGCTATCATATGACATGTAAAAAATTGCCAATTTTTTTAAGATTCAAGTCCAAAAACTCTGGAAAAACCCTAGAAACCTGTCAAAAGCGAAAGGGAGCTCTGTTTGATCAATTTCAATATTATTTATTAATATTAAGAGAATTGGTCAAAGGAAACGTTATTTGGAAAAGTTCTCATAGGACATAGGAATATAGTGACAGATTCACGGATAGAGCGATTACATTTGGGGCCTTCCACTAAAAGTTGGACAGGACCCTAGTTACATGACCTTGGAGCTTTGCATTGGAAAGCAGAATTTTAGCTCATTCTTTAAGTGGTGCCACTGGCACCACCTGGTGACAATATGACAATAATTCAAACTAAACCTATTTTTGTCTTCTCTATATCATACTTAAGAAGTATGGTAAGTTTAAAAAATATACCTAAACAAGAGGCCCCACTGGGCCTGAAACCTCATCTTGAACAGAACACAATATAAACAGAGTCCAAGAATGAGTCTCCATTAAGCAAACCATCTCCATAGGACACACTGTCAATCCTTGAGTCCCACAGGAGTGACAAAAATAATCCGGGCATCATGTCTTTTCTTCAGTTGATCATAATGTAAAATGTAGAGCTCCCCGATGAAGCCCCTTGATACAACCTATGTGGATTTATTTTAGTTACACACCTCTAGAGGGTACTGAATACAATTTTTTTAATTCTTCAGCAACATGGCCAATTCCGAATTTCAATTTCTGAACACAGCTGAATCTGACTTCCCTAGAGATGTTGTGTATGAAATATAAAAGCATTCTGACTGTTGGATCTGAAGAAGAGAAATTTTAAAGAAATTTCTGCATATTGCACTAAGTAAAAATTTGGGCTCCCATAGCCCAAATATTAACCTATGGATCCGAATGGAACAAACTTGAATCTGCCCCCCCCCCCCCCCCCCCTCCCAGAGATGTTGTATACGAAATATTAAAGCATTCTGACTAGTGGATTTGAAGGAGAAAATTTTTGAAGAAATTCCCTCATATTGTATTAAGTTAAATTTCAGGTTCCCATATGGAGCCCAAATATTAACCCGACTAAGCACGTGACCAGGTATGGTGGCAACTTAACTTTTTTAGCTCTGCCTGCAGCTGAGGAAAATACTGTTTTATTTATTAAGAAATATGTGATCGCTCAAATTTGTACGTGTATCGTGGACATCTGACATTGCTGATTTGATGGGGAGTGATTAAAACATTGAAATATGGTGAATATGTGAATATTTGATACTTTTCTAGACGAGATGCTCGATCTTGTGCCAATTTTGGTGTAGTTGTTGTTGTCGATGATGACTGAGTGATGAGGTGATTATATACTTCCTAAGAGTATTACATGATATCCAGTGCGCCTGTTTGATAATGGGAAAAATGGAATAACACTTATATTTGTGGATATTGTCTTACAAATGCCTTAAGTAAAGTGAGTAAGAAATCGATCTTTTCTCCTGTTGATAGTCGTCATATTTAACAATTTAACAGCAATTGTCATTATATCCCGATGCCAACTGTATGTTATACGTTAGCTGTGGGAGATCAATCATCTCAATCATCTCATGAACCAGATCGATAAATGTTTAACAGTCAGTCAGTCAACCGATACGGTCATTCTTGGTCTGAGAGAAATCTTTTGTTCAAAGTGTTAAAGTTCATGTTTTGCGACTCTTGATCTGTTTGATGTGATCTGTTTGATGTGAAGGAATTACTGTGTTTCTATATTTGTGCGAATCTTTTTTCAAATTAAATCTGATAGTCATCGAGCATTGGTCATCGGACCTGCGTAAACTTCAATGGAGAATTTTAATGAAAATGATAAAAGAAGACGCGAGTCCAGTGAATCTGCTGCTTCCATAGGCATAACATATAAAAAATCAAAAGAAAACTCCTCCCCTGGTTCTACCATTCAGGAGTCTGAAAGTTCTCCGGATTGTGAATTTGTACAATTTGTTGAATTTAATAACTCAGTACAAGACAGTATGGAATCCCCTGAGCCACCCATTACTTCCACACCGAAAACCCCCACTGGAGATGCCGTGAATATGTTCGTTGGCGCATTAAAAGACCCCTCTGTGCAATGCATCTTGAAAGGCTTAATGAGCTCAGCAATCTCTGAACATTTGGACACTTTTCACAAACGAGTGGAAGTGTTAGAGAGAACTGTTGAGGAAAAAAATGCTATTATTAGTAATCTTGAAACTGAACTTGATGACTTGCGCCAATATGGAATGAGAAACTCTTTGCGCATCGCAGGCGTCCAAGAATCGGCTGATGAAAATACGGACGAGATTGTTCTCAATATAGCTAAAACGATGGGAGTTCCGCTTAAACTTGAAGAGATTGAGAGAAGCCATCGATCGGGCCCGCCCAACAGAAAGCCAAGAACTTTACTTGTTAAATTTGTTAGCTATCGATCACGGGATCGTTTCTGCAGAGCGCGACGAAACCTCAAAGGTGACACAAATACGAAAAATGTACACATTAATGAACATCTCACTAAACAGCGTTCTGCCCTCGCTCAACGAGCCAGACTTTTGCTAAAGGAAACAAAAATCGCTGGAACTTGGACTCATGACGGAGTAATTTTTATTAAATTACAGGACAGTTCAGTTCGTCGTGTTACCACTGATGCCGAAATGGCTACCATTGAAGAAAAATTCAAGCTTGTAGTGACAATACGAAATGCCCAGGGCTCGCAGAGCTCACAGTTTCATTAGTGTGACCCGAGTTACAATGCGTCACATATTGTTTGCCATTTGAACCGACTAAGCAGAAATCTTCATCTTACATACCACTCAATACATGTAATAAGAGTGCGGGGTGGGGTGGGGTGGGGTGGGGGGTGGGGTGGGTTGACTGTGGCTCTATCCCTCCGCCAGTGCGGGTGGGGAGAGGGGGGGGTCTTAGTGTACCGTATAGCGTTGGTGCTTCGGCGTGCGACAACAATTCGGTCCCTTAATTTCAATATATTTAGCACTCTGTTGACCGTCCACTAATTATAAACCAAGAAATGTTTTTTAGGTTTGCCATGTACCCCTACAATTTTGTAAAGATCTGGTGTGTGTGTTGGGGAGGGGGGGGGGGGGGGGGGAAGGGTGCAACTTATGTTAAGTATGTCACATGGTGGTGACCCTGCTCTTTGCACATATATCTCAATCAAATTTTTGCCACACTAATTCCAAATGAAATTACACTGATGGTTTTGACCCTGCTATTTTCACATAAATCTCTACTAAATTTTGTTGCCATGCCAACTTGACAGGAAATTACATACTGACTGTGAATCCATTTTCCATAAATTGTGTCACATTATGTGTGTGTGTGTGTGTGGGGAGGGGGGGGGGGTGCTACTTATGTTAAGTGTGTCACATGGTGCTGACCCTGCTATTTGCACATATATCTCAAATTTTTGCCACACCAACTTGAATTTAATTACACTGATGGCGGTGACCCCGCAATTTGCACATAAATCTCTACCAAATTTTCTTGCCATGCCAACTTGAATGGAAACTACATACTGATCATGGACCCATTTTCCCCGAGCTCTGTCAGACATGATACAGCGAGTTGGGTGTATATTAAACAGGCCGCGATGATTTTATATTACACTATTTCAGTCCCATGTATGTAAGTTTTATATATATAAGTTTCAAATATACAAATATGTACAGTGATATTTTGGTCAACACCTGTAAACTTCAGCCAGGGCCTCCCTTACTTATCCCGCGTTACCTCTGAATGAACTGAATATTTAATTCGCTGCATTCTGTTAGACACAGCTCTGGGAGATCTAGCAAGCAGGATGCAGCGATTTGAACTTTCTATTTCACTCGCTGAAGATATGTATGTCTCATACACAGAACATTCCAGTTACTCGCACATTGGAACTAAATACACATATATATAGAAATGATTTTGCCAAACCCTCCAAGCCTCAACCTATACTACCCTCAACTTGACTGGAAAGTACGTACTGATCGTGGACCCATTTTCCCCGAGCTCTGTCAGACGCGTTACAGCAAGCTGGATGTATATCCAACGGATCGCGACGATGTTATATCACATAAACTATTTCAGTTCCATGTATATAAGTTCCATGTATATAACTTTCAAATATACAATTATGTGCAGTGATATTTTGGTCAATACCTGTAAGCCTCAACCAGGGCCTCCCTTACTTATCCCATGTGACCTCTGAACGAACTGAATATTTAATTTGCTGTATTTTGTTAGGCACAGCTCCGGGTGCTTTAGCGGGCAGGATACAGCGATTTGAACTTTCTATCTCACTCACCACAGAGACGTATGTCTCATACACAGAACTTTCCAGTCACTCGCACATTGGAAATAAACACACATATATATTGAAATGATTTCGTCAAACCCTCCAAGCCTTTCATATATAGAACTTTCCAGCTACTAGCACATTGGAACTACATGTAAACACACATATATATAGAAATGATTTTGTCAAACCCTCCAAGCCTCAACCAATATAACCCTCAACGTAATGACATAGTGTATTTTTCATCGACACCCAGCTGGCACATCCTCATAATTCCTCCTTACTTCTCGACTTATCGAGGATTTCGCACGAAGAGAGGGCACTCTCTTTTTTTTTCTTTTTTTTTTTTTCTCTTTTTTTTTCGTGTAAGGACGAATGGTGTCTGGGGATGTCTCACTTTAACGCTCCCCAACTTCGACTATTGCCTTGAAGATCACGACGCTGTGACGTAACGGGTAAACAATTATTGTAATGCATGATAAATTGTTAATAAGCGTAAACCACCTTTTTGCGGGGGCCCTCGTCGATGACAAATTCGTTGTGTGCCCTTTGCTAATATATACGTTCAAGAATTATCTTTCACGATTCCTCAACCTGTAAATACAGACACATATCGCTAAACTGCAACTCGTCCGAACACACACTCTCGAATTGTAGCGAACTGGGTGATTAAATCGCTTATCTTGTCAGACATAGCTCCTGGGATCTCTATCAGACAAGATATGGCGATTTGAATTTCTTATTCCACTTGCAACATTGTTGTAAGTATAAACCCAGAATACCCCCATGCACATGTATTCATACGTTCGAACACATGTGAACAACGAAGCTCTGATCTAAACCCTACAAGCCTCAATGATTGCTACAATCAATGTTCTCGAATGAACTGAACACTTCACTCGCTGTATCTTGTTAGACACAGCTCCTGGGGCTCTGCCAGGCAGGATGCAGCGACTCAAGCGTATAATTAATTATATCAATTTCATCCTCTAATAACAAGATCTTGATGCCTAGACGAAACTCGTAAGCAACTCTCAAACTATTAAGCAGCGTGAACTACTCACACTTTTCACGGTTGGAATTCTCCTCAACGATCAACCTGTCAAGTCCTCTTATTAAGTATTTTCATTTGTGTAAAGGCCTCACTGTTACTCTATCAGTAAATATAAATTCATAAACAAAATCTGGATACACACTGTCGGGTTAAGAGATCTGTATTGGACTGGAGATTTAACTCGTCGTATCCTGTTAGACACAGCTCCTATGAGTTCCGTAGAACAGGCTACGCCGACTTGATGTTACAATTCACCTGCCGCGGCGACTAACAATAACCCCTCGGCCATTTGGTTCAGTTACAAAATGTCCGAGTCCCAGGCACCAAACCAATTGTTACTTAATTAAACTCGGGTAGCTCATGGCTCAACAAATGCCAGCTATCACACTCTCGCATATAAATGTCCGAACACATAGAATTACTCCTCAACATCCAACTGTGACACCCTCATAATATCTATTGTATTTTATTTTATTAATTGGATTTTTTTCGCGCGAGGAGGTCCGATGCCTGGGGATGCCTTACCTTGATCCCCACTCAAAATCCATCTATTGCCCAGAAGATCATGATGCTGTAAAATGGTAAGCGACTATTGTTAATTTGTGAACTGTAATTTTTCAGTTAACTTGTGGTTGATGATTAAAGCACAGTGTCCTCTGATCAATAACTCCTAACAATGTGCTGCATCTCATGAGCTGAGGACCACGCACTCGGTCAACATTGTTTCATATTACTAGTACGTGGTAGAAACTAGCTGAGATATAAACTCTTGGATTTTTTAGAACTGAATGAACAGGACGTTCAAATCGTTGTATCCTGTTAGACACAGCTCACTGAGCTCTGCCAGACAGGATACAGGGATTTTAACACACAGATCACTAGCCGTGGTTATGTATATCTCTAAGATTGAATATTCCCTTGCAGCACAGGCTCTATAGCTTGTCCAACAATCCCCATTTATTTTCTCTTTGCCAAATAATTGAACTAATATTTGACAAAAATAATAAAACAATTGAGAAAAACAATAAATAAATAAAAATAAATAGTTTGTTTTGGTAACATAGATATCCTACTGGTCACGGTTAGATCAAATCAGGAAAAATAAATTCAATTTAGATCGCAAAACTCTGGAGAAAATTTATTTCGCTTTCATCCGACCTTTGCTTGAATATGCTGATACGGTCTGGGACAACTGTACTGAACTTGATTCGATGAAGCTTGAAAGCATCCAAATAGCCGCTGCGCGAATTGTGTCTGGTGCAACCCTTAGCGCCAGCAAAACTGTGTTATATGTGGAAACTGGATGGGATACCCTCAGAACAAGACGGGAGAAGCATAAACTGATACAGTACTTCAAAATGTTTCATAATTTGGTTCCCCCTCACATATCTAACAGAATCCCTCCTCCTATCTCGACCAATCAAGCCCACGATCTCCGAGGTGCAAACAATCGTCGCGTACCCCTTTGTAGAACCAAAAATTATCAAACATCCTTCATTCCTTCGACAACAAAATTATGGAACAAGTTACCTCTCAACATCAGAGATAATCATTCTTTGGTTCAGTTTAAAAACTATCTTAATCGAAATGTTAATCGCCCACCTAAATTCTTCTTTAATTCGAGTTCACGCAAGGCACAAATTTACCACTGCAGGTTGCGCCTACAATGTAGTAATCTGAAGGAGCATCTCTTTGATAACCACCTGTCTGATAGTCCGTACTGCTCCTGTGGTGAGCGCGAGTCCACCGAACACTTCTTGTTAAACTGTCCCATATACAGCGAGGTATGAAGAGTGACACTTGAACAGCTTCCCTATCTTATCGACTGTAATACGTTGTTGTACGGCTCTGAATTTTACAGCGAAGTGGACAATAAAACCATCTTTGAAATAGTTCATAAATTTATTCTTGATTCAGCAAGATTCACTTAATATCAAGTCTGATGATTAGAAACTAGTTATGGAACTGGTCGAGAGTACCACCGTGATGTTTTACTAATAAAGATCCTCATCTCTTGCCGCACGTAACAATGATGCACAAGGGTACCGGAGCGTCAGGTCGAACTACAAGGACAATAACAAAAATATCAACATACTTTAGGACTATTTTTCTAGCCTCAACAACTCTCTTCTTATTTATAGTACATGAATCTGTTACGCAACAGCCAAGAGGAGCATTTTCTGTTGCAGGCTATAGTAGGATGTTTATAATTCTCTCGCGAGTTTAGTGCGCGAATCTCTCCTATTCCTTGAATCGTAACCGGTTATTAAACGTTGTTCCTCTAAAATGTTAGGTCTCGAAACATAACTGCTTTGGTGTGTAATGGATTTGAAGTTGATTGCCTACCTTTCTTCCTCGTCTGTCTATTACTGTGTTCAATGTAATACCTCTCTGGAGTAGTTGTACATTTATTCCAAACTTCTTGAGTCTTTATTATCACATTATTCATGCTTCTACTTGAGGGTTTCTCTCTCTTACCTTATTAGTGGACTTAAAAGATACTTTAAATTTAAAGGGCATGTGTTCTGTACCCAAAGCAGATAGGTTTTTATTGTCTGACATGGATTCAGAGTAACGTAGAGGTCTCCATTGAGCGTAGGACATTAGTACTATATCTTATCTCAATCTAAATATTCCTCCTTCCTATACCTAACCTTATATACAATCTAGTAAATTTACTTCCAATCAACATCGAGTTGTTTCTCTATAACCCATTGAATGAAATATTTCTCACAATTATATGAAGCTATTGGCAACAGATTGGGTTATAAAAATATTACATACGTAGTTGCCACCTCGATTGTCGTAGTATTTGTACTTTGGTGGAAACGACCTTGATAAGCTTGCAGCTTCCTGTCGAATCCACACATATGTTTTTGTTGTATGTGTATCTATGTATATTGGAAATAAATATTGTTTAAACTAAATATTAACCCAGGCACTCGAATTGAACAAACTTGAATCTGACCCTAGTAGAGATGTTGTATACCAAATATGAAGAAGATTTTTAAAGAAATTTCCTCATATCGCACTAAGTAAAAATTTGGGTTACAATAGCGAGCCCAAATATAAACTTAGGGATCTGATATGAACAAACTTGAATCTGACCCCCCTAGAGATGTTGCATACCAAATATGAAAGCATTCTGACGGGAGGATCTGAAGAAGAAAATTTGGGCTTCCATAAATATTGACCTAGGGACCTGGTTTGAACAATCTTGAATTTGACCCTCATAACAATGATGTATACCAAACATTAAAAGATTCTGACTGGTGGTTCTGAAGAAGAAGATTTTTAAAGAATATTCACCATATTACCCTGTTTTAAAAATTCAGGCTTCTGTGTTGAGCCCAAAACTTGTATCTGACTTCTCTATGAAAGCTGTATACCGAATACCAAAAGATTCAGATGATTGGTTCTGGAGAAAAGATTTTTTTTAATTTTTGCAAATATGCTGACTCAGCATTTTTTCGATGCCCGTTACAGAACACCCTAACATAACCGATGGCAATTTTTTTTTACCATTCAATTCTACTGGTCTTAAGGATACTTCATACCAAATAACAGCTCTCTGTTCTGTGTGGTTTGGGAAATATGGGCATTTGAAAATATTTCTATTTTTAGCTTCCATGCTTCCCATGGGGATGCAGGATTATTTTTTTTTTTTTGCTTGAGTCAAGTACTTATGACCCAATAATACCACACACCAAATTTGGTTCAAACTGGACCATTGGTTCAGAAAATAGAAATTTTGGGTGGGACCAAAAATCTTACCCCTCCCATTACAAAGCCAAATATTGCTTCATGAACTTCGTTTGAACAAACTTGATTCTACACCTCAAAAGGAAGCTCCATAGCAAATATCAAGACATTGTACACACTGGTTCATGAGAAGATTTTAAAAATATTTTTGAGCATTTTTCCCCATTCCCTCCCTGTGGGGCTGAGCATGTTGAGTTGAACAAAAAAAGCAATGCCCCTTCGGGACCATCACCCACCCAAACTTTCACTTGAATTGGCCCAGTGGCTTTTGAGGAGAAGACCAAAACATGGTGTTGACAGACGACGGACGGACGACGGACGATGGACAGAGAGAGATGAGATTAGCTCAGCTTGACTTTGTCAAGATTAGCAAAAAAAGCAGTTGTACGGACCGAGACCATCTCTATATTCCCGCATTTTTCAAAATGCGGGGATATTAATTATAGATTGTACAAGTACGGAAGACATATTTGGAGGCACCAACATCATAGAAAACACCAGTAGAGTTTTGTCAACTCTTTGGAAAATGCTCATAAAAATGGTTGTTCAGTTTATCATTAAGAATGGCCAGTGATGATAACTGGTGTATAGTGACGCTACTTATCTGTAGTTTTATCGCTTTTGAGTTGGAATGTTGAATAAGCTGGTGATTGACCGATAGGGGTTTGCAACCGTCATCTGCCTGCCAATTAGTTGAGTGCACAATCGACTGTGAGTGCTGATGTCCAATGCCACAACCAAAAGGACTAGTAGATTCAAGAACGCATCGAATAGGGTTAATTTTACAGTACAGTCAGGTTGATATGACCATTGATCTCAAGAGTGAGTCACTGTGCGTATTAAAATAAAAATACGACAGCAGAAACATGTTGACAGCAAAGTGTCTTGGATCGATGCAAAAATAGGAGACTTACAATCACACTATTATTAAATTCCACCTCCATTTAAATTTAGTTTAAAGATGAAATTGAATAAAATATATCCAAGGGCCTATAGCTTGTATTAGATAAGCGACTGCAGGGTCAATCAGGGTCAGATGAACGTTTACCATCTGCATAAATTTTAACTTTAAACGGGCATCTGCAGTCCGGGGCAATTGCCCACCTGAAAATGAAAGTGTCAATAACAGTGTAGCTTAACTTGTCTGTGTGTTGTGTTTGATGAAAAGGATAATGTTCAATGTTTATGAAAGGATTATGAAATAAGACAAGAACTGTGATAATTGGGAATATGTTAATTTCTGTTCCATGTATGCTATGTTTTTAATAAAAATAATACGAGGTGCACACTGTACTAAAGGGCGGAGGGGTGAGTTAATATGACCTCATAGTTAATGTATGTGGTCCTCACAGTTAACGTATGTCAACGAAAGCTACCAAGTTACAGTGAAATTATTCCAAAATGACTCATCCTATCAAGTTACATTGAAATATGGCCTGTAGACTGTGCTAAAGGTTTTCGGGCCTCAGGCCTGAGTAGCCATGACGGTTGACCGATTACTACTAAAAGGGTACGACCTAATCTCGACATTATACTGAGTCATTCTAAGTTACAATGAAATCCCTTCACAAATACGACCTGTAGTCTGTACTAAAGTTTTTCGGGTTTTGGGCTTGGGAAGCCATCATGGTTGAATGATCGCGACCAAAAGGTGACGTTGTCATCTGGGCATCATCTGGAGTGATCCAACAAAGTTACAATGAAATCCCTTCATAAATATGACCTGTAGACTGTGCTCAAGGTTTTCGGGCACCTGTAGCCTTCACAGTTGACCAATCACGACCAAAAGGGGATGTCATCATCTAGGCATTATATGGAGTCAACCTAACAAGTTACAATGAAATCCTTCCATAAATACGACCTATAGACTATGCTAAAGGTTTTTGGGCTCGGGCAGCCATCAAGACTGAATGACCGTGAACAAAAGGGGACGTTCTCATCTAGACATTAGTTGGAGTCATCCTACCAAGTTACAATGAAATCCCTCCATAAATATGACCTGTAGACAGTGCTAAAGATTTGGGCTTCGGGCCCTTGCAGCAGTCACAGTTGCCCAACCGTGTCCAAAAGGGGACGTTCTCATCTAGACATTATATGAAGTCAACCTACCAAGTTACAATGAAATCCCTTCATAAATATGACATGTAGAGTGTGCTAAAGGTTTTTGGGCTTCCGTCTCGGGCATCCATCATGTTTGAATGGTCACAACCAAAAGGGAACATTCTCATCTGGACATCATCTGGAATAATCACAATGAAATCCCTTCATAAATGTGACCTGTAGAATGTGCTCAAGGTTTTCGGGCTTCGGGCCCCTGTAGCCATCACAGTTGACCAATCACGACCAAAAGGGGATGTCATCATCTAGGCATTGTATGGAGTCAACCTTACAAGTTACAATGAAATTCTTCCATAAATACGACCTATAGACTATGCTCAAGGTTTTTGGACTCAGGCAGCCATAAAGGCTAAATAATTGTGACGAAAAGGGGACGTTCTCATCTAGACATTATTTGGAGTGACAATGAAATCCCTTCATAAATATGACCTGCAGACTGTGCTAAAGGTTTTCGGGCTTCGGGCCCCTGTAGCCATCACATTTGCCCAATCAGGTCCAAAAGGGGACGTTCTCATCTAGACATTATATAAAGTCAACCTAGGTTTTTGGGCTTCAGGCTCAGGCAGCCATCATGGCTGAATGATCGCAACAAAAAGGGGAATTCTCATCTGGGCATCATCTGGAGTGATCCTACAAAGTTACAATGAAATCCCTTCATAAATATGACCTGTAGACTGTGCTCAAGGTTTTCGGGCTTTGGTCACCTGTAGCCGTCACAGTTGTGCAATCACGACCAAAAGGAGATGTCGTCATCTAGGTATTATATGGAGTCAACCTAACAAGTTACAATGAAATCCTTACATAAATATGACTTATAGACTATGCTAAAGCTTTTGGGGCTCAGGCAGCCATCAAGGCTGAATGATCACAACCAAAAGGGGACATTCTCATCTAGACATTATTTGGAGTCATCCGACTAAGTTACAATGAAATCCCTTCATAAATATGACCTGTAGACTGTGCTAAAGATTTTCGGGCTTCGGGCCCCTGTAGCCGTCACATTTGCCCAATCACGTCCAAAAGGGGACGTTCTCATCTAGACATTATATAAAGTCAACCTACAAAGTTACAATGAAATCCCTCCATAAATATGACCTGCAGACTGTGCTAAATGCTTTGGGGTTTTGGGCTCGGGCGGTCGTCATGGTTGACAGATTGCGACCAAATGAGGAAGTTCTCATCTAGACATCATCCGGAGTCATCCTACCAAGTTACAATGAAATCCCTCCATATTAAATATGACCTGCAGGCTATGCTAAAAGTTTTGGGGTTTCAGGCTTGGGCAGCCATCACGGTTGACAGATCAAACCAAAATGGGACGTTCTCGTCTAGGCATTATACAGAGGCATCCTACCAAGTTACAATGAAATCCCTTCCTAAATACGAACGGAAGACTATGCTAATGGTTTTCGGGTTTTGGGCTCGTGCAGCCATACCGGTTGACCGATCGCGACCAAAAGGGGACGTTCTCATCTAGATATGACCCCAAACCTGCATATGAAATTTTGAGACGATCAGACAAGAACTTCAGGGTGTAGCCTGTGCTAAAGGAAAATGTGAACAGACTCAGACTTCTGCACACATGATGGCAATAGCTTATCTTGACTTTGAAAAAATTGTCACTCCCAGGGCTTGATGTGACAATAGAAGTTGCATGGACAAAATACTGCGGTGAGCATTTGTTAACCCTCCACGGGCTAATAAAACTCAAAATTGTGATAAAATGGGCTGTTTTTGGATGTCAACAGCACCCAATGGGTACGCCACAAAGAAAAGTGCCTTCATTTAGCGAGCGCACAATCTATACGGAAACATTTTTGTAAGTAGTAAGGGTATTCAAAAGTCGAAGTCATAATCCATTTTGGGCAGGCGAAAGAGAGAGACCCCTTAAAATCTTAAAATTCCCATTTTCTGTGGATTTCTATATAAACATCCTGCAGGTTTTCAAGAAAAATTGACTACTGGCAGGTCTTTGTGTTACATTACAAGTTCAAAATATTCCGGTGTGCGTTTATTAACCCTCCACAGGCTGCCAAGCATTGTAATTTTGTTGAAAAGGGCTGTTTTCAGACATGCACAGCATCCAATGTGTACCTGAAAAAAAAACAATCTCCTTTGTTGGAAGGGGAATTCACCGAGGACCATTTTTTAAGTAATTAGGGTATTCAAAAAACCAAATGTTAACCCTTTTTGGGGTGGTTTAAGAGTGATTCCCTCAAATGCTTCAATAATCATGTTTTACGTGGATTTCTCTAAAAATGCCAAGTAGATTTTCAAGAAAAAACTGGTTCATCGCAGATCTTGGTGTAACATTATAAACTGCAAGGACAAAATTTTCTGATAAGCATTTGTTAACCCTCCACAGACTCTCAAATATCAACACTTTGATAAAATAGGCTGTTTTCAGGAAAAACAGCACCCAACCTGTAGCTGGGAAATAAACATAACTTCCTCTGTTGGAAGTGGAAATCATCGAGGATAATTTTTGTAAGTAATAAGGGTATTCAAAAAACCAAGCCTTAACCTGTTTTAGGCTGGTTAAACAGCGATACCCATCAAAGGCTTAAAAATTCATGTTTTTCCTGGATTTCTTTAAAAACATCAAGTTGCATAGACAAAATATTCCGGTGAGTATTTGTTAGCTCTCCAACAGCTGCTAAACATCAAAAGTTTGATAAAATGGGCTGCTTTGTGACACCAACAACACCCAATGGGTATGTAAAGGCTAAACAAAACTTCTTTTACTGCACGTAGAATTCACAGAGGATCCGTTTTGTATGTAGTAAGGGTATTTAAAAGAGTGAAGGTTAACACATTTTGGACTGGATAAGAAGAGATGCCCCTTAGAAGCATAAAATTTACATTTTCCGTGGAGTTCGCCAACTGCTTGTTGGCGATTTTCAAGAACAATTGGACATTGGCAGGTCTTGGTGTGGTATTACAAGTTGCGTGGATAGAATATTCCGCTAATCGTTTGCTAACCCCTCTACAGACTGCTAAATGTAATAATTTTGATAAAATTGGCTGTTTTCGGGCACCAAATGCATATGTAATAGATAAAAATTATCCTCTTTTATCAGAATCACAATTCACGAGGGATAATGTTTGAAAGTATTAAGGGTATTCAAAAAACCAAGCCTTAACCCTGTTTTTGTCGGATTAAAGACAGACAGCCCATGCCATGTATGCTGCCTACATTACGTGCAAAATCGTCACCCCTCACTAAATCTACTGCGAGGTGGGGTGTCAGACCCGACCACCTGGCCTCATTAGATAACACTCCTTTGTCGTATTTACCGGCATGGATTTCCCCAAGGAAAAATAAAAATACGTCATCTGAAAATAATGCCAAATATTTTATTTAGTGTGTATTTTGTCCATATACAGAATTTCTCACCCACATACACTTTAAGAATGATTCAATGATACGATTGGACATATTCCTCTCATAAAATGTGAAAAAAGACTTGATTTATTACACTTTAGGAATGCACATGTATATTTTTAGAAAATTCTCTGTTATTAATCTTCATCGTTAATCTTTGATCTCGTTTGGGATGATCAGTAATTAACACCTTTTCGTCAAGAGCCATTGAAATTGAAAATAAAAAAAAATAATCCAGTTTCACTAAAACCTTTTGCAGAATCAAGTTTTTCAGAAAACTCTGTCGCAATTGCATGTGTCATTTTCAAAATTCCGATCAGTAATCATGAAATTATAAATATGTAGTTGGCAATAACAAAATTGAAAGCATGTCGGCCAAACTTGCATGACGTCAGAACTCGATTCGGGTGAAATACTGCGACGATGCACTGAAAGGACGAGAGTAATGAACGCTGATATCGAATTAGGCTTTAAACTGTCCATGGAATGGTCCTAAAATCAAGTTTATATTTGCAACGTTACTGCAAACAGATTTCCCGTTCGTTCTTGCTAAAATGTTTCCATCAAGGCCAAGTGCCACTGAAAATTTTTAATACTGGACAATGGGATATGGACACCTGCCCCACGAACAACTGCCTCCTATTCCAATTAATTAGAGGGGACATCACCCTCCACCCCCATTGCCCTGCTGTTTTTTTGTAACTTTGGGCACCTGTCCCCTGCTCCTGAGGATAGATCATAATTTGTGTTCGGCTCGTGGTAAGCTCTCCATTGAAGGCTCGAGCGTGACTTCGATACATGCTAATTTGCATCCACATAATGTGATAAGCTCTATGTATTCAAGCTGATTTCATTTCATTCCATTATATCATATTGTTTTTGTTTTTGCTTTTTTTTTTTTTTTTCTTTCCTTTTTCTTCTTTCTATTTATCAGCGCTCCTGTTCTTCCCGCTTCTTTCTTTCTCTTCCTTTCACCTTGAAGTTTAAACATCATTGTCTGGCGGTCAAGGCGCCTTCCTCTGCTCCGTTTTTTTTTTGAGGTAGTAACTAAGCTGTAACCTCATTTACAATGGAGGGAAAGTCTCGGCCATCATGCCACGACGTGTGGGTTCCTCCGCTGATTTGTACCACCTACAGGAGTAAGTTGTCGGAGACGACGTACATAAGCTTTAGCTTTCTGTCGAATCCCTCTTTTACATAGTAATCTGATTTCCTTGTTTTGTGTATACTATTGTATCTAGTGTTGTTCAGAATATTTGTTATCCAACTGTTATTGTGAAATGTATACACATGCCAATTACTGAATAAATATTGTTTGAACTAAAAACAATTCTTCAGACACTCCAGGGCCATAAAAAATCATGGAATCTTGTGTTCACCCTGGATTTCTCTGAAAACAACTTGTAGATTTTTTCGAAAAAATGGCCATTTGCAGTTTTGGTGTGACATTACAAGTTGCATGGAAAAATATTCTGTTAGCACTTGTTAACCCTCTACAAACTGACAGATATCAATATTTTGGATATATTCAAGTTAAAATGGACCATTTTCAAATAGCCACAGCACTTGGTTGGTAGATGTCAAACAAATGTAACTTGGTCATTAACCTGTCGGACGACCATATTGATATTAACCCTCTCCACCATTAATGACGTTTTTTACCTAAACATTTTTTTTATCAAACAGCGACAGTGGAGACTACTATACCCATCTTTGTCATAACATCAAAAGGGAACTTCAGTGAGACAGTTAAAAACAATTCATCAGACACTCTGGAGTCTTGAAAAATCATGGAATCTCATCTGGAAAAGCCATGATTCTCCAGAATTATAAAGTCTAGTTTTAGTATCTTTTTTTGTTCTCTGCTAAGACAAATGTCACAAACGATTACACGTTTACATTTACCTATTCCTCGCAATGAAATTCTGGTGGGAATATGTTGCGAGTCATGAAAGGGGTGTATTAAGAAATTATATGTCTCATTGTCCGAGAGGGGAACTGGACGTTTCGTACATGGGCGTTTCAGATTGTTTCGTACACAAACCGTTCAGGACATTTCGTACACAAGCTAGAACGTTTCGTACGCAGACTGTCTTCACCCAAGTAAAGATAACAACCTGTGAGTAAAAATAACAAAATTTATTGCAATAACATATTTATGTAAATACAAAACATACTGGAATGATACAAATATAAAGTTCTACAAAGATAAGCATACAAATAGAACATAATAGGTGGAAAATATTTATTATAAGTAGGCCTATGCTAAGGATGGGGCTTAGGACTTTGAATTTCCAGGTCCCCTCCTTAGCATAGGTGGTGTAATCCTTACATGATGTCTCAGTAAGTTGTCTTACTTAAACTGCGGTTAAGGTGGGGTGGAGATGGGGGGGGGGGGGGGGGGGGGTTCGTCCCTGAATGATGATATACTGGGTATTTAACATTGCAGTAATAAAAAAAGTCTTGTACATGTACTGAAAACTAATCATTTTAATGTGTTCATGTGCTAATTATGACTCCAGTGTAATAACAATGCTGTGATAAGCTGATTACATATCATAAGAACTGATCAAAGCTGATTAATCATCAATGAGCTCACATCATAATGTTTTGATTTTTCATCAAAGAAAGATGTTTTTACAGTCTGCGGATCATTTTATTTCTTAACAATATTTTTAAATGTACGACATACTGTGATGGTGTTGGACATATTAAATTCTGTTCCCTGATATTTCAAATGCGGATTTTTTTATATTGGATTTTAATACTTTACAAAAGTAAGTAGTTTATTATTTCATATAAAAAATACATGAAAACCCTATAGAATTTTCCTGTGTATGAAATGTCCTTTGATATATGTACGAAATGTCTTCGTTTGTTAACAAAACAGTCAGTGTACGAAACGCCTGTGTACTAAATGACACTAATCCGTCCGAGAGCCCCTCGTTGTCTGACACTGACCACTGAAAAACAAATTTTAAAATGCAAGATTTTAAAATAGGTTTTTTTATGACATAAGTTCATACTTTTATAGAACCAAACAGTCAATTTATTTTAGAAGCACTGTTACTTGCACTGAGGGATTTTTTCAGCATTATAATCTGCAATTAATAACACGTCATCAAAGAGAAGAATGTCAAATTTGTCTGTAGAAGATTGTTACAATGATAGACACGTGCTCACTGCTGCCCACACAAGAAAACAACCTGCAGTGCACTCGACTGTTGGCAGTTTGTTACAAACATTTATCTGCTACCTGACAGCCTAAGCAAACGAAATAACTGTTCATTGAACATTCTAACACTGTAACCCTTTCATGTTACATTGAGTACACATCGTTGTAAATCAACAAATGTTTGGCAGCTTTGACAATGCTTGCTTCAGCAAAAGAATTTTAACGTATTGTGGTCAAATATAATTTATTTTCCCGACGCTATCCCATAAACTGTAGGTATAGCGGTTATCCGGTTGACAACTTTTCCAAACAGTTACGTCGATAACCGGTTACAAACCAGTTATCCAGCTAACCATTTCAGCACTAACCTGGATATCTGGCTAACAGCTGGTTGCCAAGTTAACTGGTCGAAAAAATGGCTAACTGGATAACCACACTGTTAAAATGGAACACGCAGCTAATATTCAAACTATTAACAGCGTTGATTTTTTTAAATAAGACATTTGCATTTGTAGTTGCAGGACTGTTTTCAAAATTTTTGAATTTATTGTTCACCTGATCAGAACTTTGGTAACTTATTGTTTGTTCCCCGGTATTTGATTCAGGCAACCTATTAGGTAGCCTAAAAATATATGTAATGCAACTATGCTGATATATGAACTGGTGTTTCATAGCAAATTTCTTGCTCATATGGGCAATATCCTGATGAATAAAGATGAATCCTTAGGAACAATACTGAGGCTGTGTTGCAGTAATTCTGATACAAATTAGCTGCAATTATAGCTTAACCTTGGCATGGGCTAGCATGCTGCAAAAGAGTAAGGCATCCATAATCACTATTTGTGGCAGAGACATGAATTATTGTCATTTCCCGAATTTGAACCTATGTTACATTGTGAGATGATAAACAGTTTAAAATGATGTTGAGCATCAACTAATCATCCGCATAGGTGTTTGCATCTGCCTGAAGTAAAGCTACTCTGTTGGCCAATAATTGGCCAACAAAGCAGCAATACTTCAGACAGATGCAAACAACTGTGCAGCTGATGACTGGTTGATGCTCAACATCACTCCACCATTCATTTGTATTACATATAGATCATTCAACTTGGTGAAAATTTTGCGTGACCTGTAGGGCTGCAACGATACGCTTCCCTTACAATACAATATGTATCACAATCAATTCAATGTGCACGATACGATATGTATCATGACACACTTGATCTCTCATGGCATGCAACTACAACAGTACAACTATCAAATACTTTGAACTACATGCATTCATTTCCAGTAGCTTCCTTTTATTACAAATTTTTAAATATACTCTTCAATCAATATATATCTTCTCAAAGTGATAACTATTGGCATTAATTAATTTCACGTTCTTATTTTATGACCCGTCTTCCGGTGTTTTTTTTTTCCTCTCAGAAAACATGTTCAAGCAATTTAATCCCTTATATCTTGTTTGACAGAGCTTTGTGGGCTCTGTTAAACAAGATATACTGGATTAATCAAATAAGCATGATTTCTACAACTTTTGGTTAACCCTTTACCCAACGCAGATGATATCAAAATTTATTATTTTAAATATCATTTTTTTTCAAAAAATTTCAACAAAACCATATCATGCGACCCCTCTTTGGAACGAGCTCGTTCCAAAGAGGGGTCACATGGTATGGTTTTGTTGAAATGTTTCGAAAAATAATATTTTTTCAGCTGCTGAATTTGCATATTACGCGGGCGATTCGTTGGGTAAAGGGTTAACTTAATAATGCTGTGTTGATGGCATATTTAGCACAGTAAACAAAATACAGAGGTTCACTGCACCACCTTTCAAAATCTACGAAATTGTTCAGAGTGATGTTATTTATAGATTTGCAATACATAATGAACAACGATATGTATTGAATCATGACCAATGTATCGCGGTTCAAGCATACCACGATTAATCGTTGCAGTCCTAGTGACCTGGCATCAATTTGGTGTGACTCATTTTTCATTTGCATGTTTCTCATTTTAGGAAACCTCCATGCAGCCCAAAGAGTTGTTCACCTTAAATCGACAGGCCTGAAGTTGCAGACAATCTTAAGAGCCCCCGAAACATGCTCATTTTTCTCTTCTACAGCTATGCACCTGGATGTGCTAGTTGGTAAAATATCAGACTTGTGATGTCTGTTTATCATCTGTGGAACATATCATCTGTGGATCATCTGTGGAACATGAGTGTTGGATTTTATCCATCCTCAAAACATCTATAATTTTTCATAAAGGCTATTAAAAGCAGACCAAGAACATTTAAACTTTCATCTCTTGAGCCGCAGGGTTGGGTCCTGCGATCACAAGATGAAAGATTGCAAGTACTTCTTGTTCTTAGAATTACAGAGCAGAAAATATATCCCACCGCGATTTTTGTAGGAACCCAGTGAATCCACCCTCCATGTGTTGTGGTTACTCTGGCACAAACTGTTCCAGAGCTGATTAACTCATGCCCGGATTAATTAACTGACCCATAATTACTCAATGATTGACCCAACAACACACTAAAAACTGATCTACCAGAGAAATAACAGTCCAAGTAGATTTCTCCCGGTTACCTCACTTATTTAAATGGGCGGAAAGTTAAAAAATTTATAGTAATTTATATATTTTTTATACTTACCAATGACCCAGACTTAGCTGGTGCTAACTCTAAATTATTCAGGGCCAAACACAAATTTTGCCCCCCCAATCCCCAAAATTTGCATCAAAAACCGAAAATTAGATGTCCTATTTGGTCCTCCATACTTTTACTCCACTGCCAGGGTTCATACAAAAATTTGCTCTCAAAGTTCAAGGGCTTTTCAGGGGCTTCATTTTTTTTTTCAAGGGCTACATATACTATTCAGTTTGTTGTATGAGCTCTAAAAATCTAAGATTCATGTGACACGGATCTGACTTTGGAAGTCAGGAAGTACTGGTACCGAAAGTGTGATCTGTGTTACAGTAATCTTGGTAAAATGTTCCATACTTTTTTATGTTTTTTTTTAACTGAGCGACACAAGTACAACAAACAAGTAAAAGGCGAGTACACATATATTTACAATGTCCAGGAAATAGCTTGGTATTCAAGGGGTTTTCAAGAGATTTCTGAAAGTTCAAGGGTTTCTCAAGGGCTAATTTCAAATTCCAGGGTTTTTCAAGAAAAAACTCATTTTCAAGGGTTTTTCAAGAGCTGTATGAACCCTAACTGCGCATGCGCAGTGTCAAGGAGGTCTCAAAATTGGCGCCATATGTCATTCTTACAACCAGTGCCTGGTAAGCGTTATGTACTCAGCGGGGAGGTATGAGTTCCTAACTCATGGGAGGGCCATCCCCGTCTGGGTCATTGATAAGTATAAAAAATATATAAATTACTATAAATTTTTTAACATTTTTATAATGTACCAATGACACAGACTTAGCTGGATAGTAAAAAGTTTGGAGGGCCTAGGACATAAAGGAAAATCCAATAGGCTCAATTACATATGACAGAATTATCCCCTCAAGGAGAAAAGGAGAGATAGGCTTTACATGTTTCTTTCTTATTCCTATCAAAAAAGAAAGACACAACACCATTCTGTAATTGAGCACAATAACATCAATGATCCCTATTAACATCCAGTATAACCCTTTATACTAATTATTTTAAAGGTAAGCCAATAAATAAAGGAAGTCCAGGGTACTCATTAAAAGTGTACGAGGATTGTATATTAACGCTCGTTTGACACGTGACATATACAAATGCTTCACACCGAGCTGCACTTTAAAAATATTACATGTATGAGTAAACATTAGCTTTACACTTTAAAACCATCCCGGTACCGACTTGGAATTACTGACTCCAGGGGAGGTATTCCCTTGCTTTTCACCTAAGGGAACACCTGCCACCCCCTCCCCCCCTCCCCTTGCTCTGGGTCAAATACCCCAGAGCGAAGAGGGCAGCAGGACAGAGTCACTGCTGGAACAGAAAGCCTACATAACTAGAGTTGCAACTGTTTAGTGGATGATATTCTTTTAGCTTAAGAAGAACCCAAGCTAAATTCCACTTAGGAATTAATCTAAGGGTTCTTGGTCTATTTATCGAAAAGTTTCTAACAAATTTAGATAAAGTGACATTAGATCCAATCATTAAGCTATCATGGTGTGCATAGGTATCGGATAGCATAGACCTATAACCCTTAATGGTAACAGGCTGCAGTTTGATCTCATCAAACAAGTAGACCAGAAAAAATTTGCAATGGCTGGAATGGAGGAATCATAAATATCTACAGAATGATCCCTAAACGATTGACAAAAGACCTTCCACTTAGCAGCATAATTTAGCGAAGAGGAGGTCCACCTACAGTTAGAAATCGTGTCCACTGCTCATCCTGTAAAATGCTTGCCGTGCAAGAAGGACTGCACAACGGAAATACGTGAAGGTTGAGATCTTGCGGGTTGTGGTGAAGAGTGAGTGATTTCCCCTGCGAAAGAAGATCCTCCCGTGGAGGAAGCTTCCGCGGCATGTCCCACAACAAACACCTGAGTAGATTTATCCACTGTCTCAGTGGAGACAGAGATGCTACCGACAGAATCTTGCATTGTGATTGTTTTATCTTCAGCAATGTCTGCTGAATCAACGGTGCTGGAGGATACGCATATCCTATTATTCCGTCCCACGAGATCGATAGAGCGTCTACTGCAAACGCTCGAGGATCCGGACATGGCGACACATACGTCTGCAACTGATTGTTGAGATGCGTCGCAAATAAGTCTATCATTGGCCGCTCCCATTGGTAGCAAATCTGATTGAATACTCGTTTGTTGAGAGACCATTCTGACGGCAACAGGCAACCCCTCCGTGAAAGGGAGTCTGCTAATACATTCAGACGACCCGGAATTTGACGGACCAATAGGAGAACCTGATGTTCTAGTACAAACAGAAGGATTCTTCCCATTAGCTTGAACAACGGAATGGAATGAGTGCCTCCCTGATTCCGAATATACGCTACCACATTCATATTGTCGGATAGAATTCGCACGTGTGCATTCTGAATAACGTCCATCCAATGACGTAGTGCAAGCCAAACTGCGGATCCCAAAGACCCTGACACTTCGAATCTGATGGGCTCAGTGTCGTGCCCCAACCTGTTTGACTGGCATCCGTCATAACTGTAAAACTCGGATCCGGCAATTGCAGTGGAACTCCCTGAGTTAACCACTGAATGTCTGCCCAAGTCTGAATCTCTTGTTTCACTTGATTTGACAAGAGGATGTCCGTATCGAGCAAATGAGTCTTTGCCCTCCAATTCTGAGTCAGAAAGATTTGGAGAGGACGAGTGCATAGCCACCCCATTGGAATGAGATCCGTGGCAGCTCCGCACAGACCTATCAGTCTCATGAATTCTCTCGCTGTAACCTTGTCTGAGTGAAGACAAAAGCAAGCGTAACAGCTAACTTCACTCTGGTTAACGGCAGATGAACGAGATTGTTGTGCATTTCGAAGCTCATCCCCCAGGTGGGTGAACGACTTGGACGGCACCAGATCCGACTTCTCTTCGTTTACTATGAAACGGAGACGTCGGAGCAATAGAAGCAGATTCTGCACATTGTTCTGAAGCGTTAACTCGTTGCCGTACCTCTGAAGAATATCGTCCAGGTAGGCCGACATTACCGCAGATGAATGAGCTCGGAAATGAGTCATTACCGAGTTCATTATTCGAGTGAAAGCCCAGGGTGCTAGATTCAGACTGAAGCACATCGCTCGGAACTGATATACGACTCCTAGGACAGCAAAGCAAAGATCCTTTCTGAACGCCGGATGTACCATGACGTGAAAGTACGCATCCTTGAGATCTATGCTCGCAGCATAGTCGTTCACTCGAATGCGCGCTCTGACCGATCGAATGGTCTCCATATAGAATTTTGGAGCCACGATCAGCTTGTTTATCCAGCTCAGATCTATGACTGGACGGAACGAGCCATCTGGTTTCGAAACCAGAAAAAGATGGCTGCAGAAACCTGGAGATTCCTGGTTTTCTACAACCTCTATCGCGTTCTTCACTAAAAGAGACTGGACTTCTGATAGAAGCGATGCTTTTTTCTGCTGATTTGACGGAAGCCGAGTCCATCTTGGACTTCGAGTTAACGGAGGTTTTCCTTTGAAGGACAGTTTCAGTCCTTCCAATATAACCCCTTAAACCCAAGGGCCTCCGTAATTAATTCCCAATTGTTTGAGAAACTCGACAGTCTTCTGCCCACTGGAACATGACAGAGGTTTAAACCATCACCTCTTGGATCTGCGAGGCCTGCGGGAGGAGAAACCATGTCCACCACGGCCCGCACCTCGCCCCATCGACCTAGGGGCATCTGAGCGGTTGTTTCGGCCAGCGCTACGGCCCCTATTTGAATCGCTACCTTGACGGTCTCTAGAGTAAGACCTAGAGGATGCGTACGAACCTCTATAGGAACTTCCCCTGGACGTACACGTCCCAAAAGTGCCTGGCCTACTCCTCTCCGCTGGCTCTGACTTTTTGGAAGTGGATTAAAATAGCAGAGAGTCTGAAGCTTTCTTAGTTAATTGATCATAAAGTGCTGAAAGCTTGCCGTTGAAGAGAAGCTGTCCGGAGACCGGAACGACTCTGAGAGTTTTTTCACCTTACTATCCACGCGCGTGGATGTAGCTAGGGCCCCGTCACGTCTAACTAACTCCAGATTTGCCACTGAAAGGGCGGAGTTATACGTGGAGAATGCTATGGCCCTCGACAGAACTCTTAAGGAGGTTTGTACATCCTGGAATTCTTGTCCCTCAAGGTGTAATGACAACGCTCTGGTAAGGTGATCTCCATACGAAAATGCGTCTAAATTAGCTCTATTAGATGATATTGTCGTTTCCAACGTCGAGTTAGGAATTGACATAGACGATGGCATGGATAATTCAAGGTCTTTGGCCTGGTCGTCTAGACGCAGAGGAACTCTCTGAATGCCCTGTCCTGCCGTTTCAAATTTATTCCTTGGATTGATGAAAGGCAGATGAAGAGCACCTGCCGGTAGGAAGGCTGACCTGCCCGTTTTGGTAGCAAGTTTACTTATAGTGTCATTCAATAGTTCAAATGTCCGTGAGACATTTCTGGACTGTGATGGAAACTCAGGACGGTGTCCCTAAACCGATTGAAGAAATCAGTGTCCAGTGGCACTATAAGCCTCCTATCCGGCTGCGCAGCATTTTGGTCCGTAGGAACATCAGAAAGGTAATGCTGGATGAACTCTAAGGCAATTTTATGTTGTTCCGAAAAGGAAAAATCCAATTCCTCCGAATCCCTTTTGCCAACCTGTCAGACCACTTGTAAATCTTGGTCGTCCGTACCTGATCCAGCGGCAGAACGTACCGACCCAGCTTCGTCTGATAATTCCTGTTCCGACAGATTTTCTGCCAGTTGCTGGGATGGTGCGATGATCTGCGCTATCTGTAATAGCACATCCGTTACGGAGGCCTGTGGAGCTGCGGTCTTATGGGATTTAGCCGCCGGAAGCTCCCTGGACGTTGACTCCTGCATACCTCTTTTATGTGAACGTCTGGAAGATGAAGGCCTCATATCCCTGGCTACCGGATGGCGTGACCTGGTCACCGTGGAATCCCTGGTCAGCGATGCTGGCTGGATATCGCTGGTCACGTAGCCAAGATGTGGTCGTGTGTGCTGCCGTGAGGACGAGGAAGCCGTATGAGCAGTCTCGCCGGACTGTCTATATACCAGGGCGTCCCGAGCACTGGACGTATGCTCCGACTGAGGAACGTTATGTACTACAACATCTGGGCCCAGATGTTGTTGTACGAGAGAAGGGCCTCTCTCGCTCGCAGCCCGTGCGGAGCTGGACAAGCTAGGAACCTGACTAACAGGCTTCCTCTGTTCCGTTGTCACTGGGTGTGCACGTGGTATGTTTATAGTGCTCACAACACCCAAATCTCCTTCCTGGACCGCAACAACGAACCTGGGTGCTGAGCCATTCAGTGAATAGTCACTACACCAAGTGAGCTAGCAGACGCCAAAGCCGTCGATCCTACTTGGGACCTCTTAGGCAATTGACATATCTGCATGAGCACTATTGCCGCTAACTCTTCATTTGATTGTGACGACGGATGCACACTCCTGGACGACATCACGGAAATATCACCCTGTTCTTGTTCCTCTGAAAAAGAGAGTGAAAAACTAGAGTGACCCTGCGGAGAGAGGACAGGCATGGTCCTCTCCCCGCTAACAACATACCGTGACACATGTCTCCAACGTTTGTCATCCCAATTGAAACACACTGAACAAGGGTTAGTGCGAGTACAATTAATACAGAGATCATGAGAATCAGAGGAAGATTTCCTCCCATTACAATTTGAACAATAATCTTTCATTGTGAAAAAATTAAACAGTCATAGTACTCGCACTAAACCTTGAAAACAAAGATACATAATAAAATAATCCATTATAACATTACGAAAAAATAATTCAAAAAGAAAAAAATTTTGTAAAAAATTTTTTCAGAAGAGCCCATGTTCCTAATGGGAACAATGAGCCCAAATGGATCCCAAAAAAGCCTAAGTGTGGACAAAAATTTTAAATCATTACGAAAAATTAATGTAACACTTACGGACAATATTAATGTATCTTGCTATGAACTAAACTAAGCAGGAGACAAGTAGTCACTATCAGAAGCAATTGCTGTCAACCTGAACAAAAAGTGTAAACAAATCGGAAACATGACTCCAGGCACTGGTAAACATGGCCCGAAATCAGTTACCAATTTAAACACTATCTGATGCAAAACAGAGGATTCCAGAGAAGAAACTGTAGAACATCAGATGGTAGATGCAGACCAAAATGCCTAAACACCCAAGAGTGAGGACATAAACATGGGGAAAAAACAGAAAATAATTCTGTTTCCAAGCCAAAACTCCCAAGAAATTTTAGTAATAAACATTACAAAAAATAAGCCAAAAAAAAGTATGGGAGAATAACTAGGGGGGAATAAAGGAAAGGGAGAGAGGAAACACTGATCAAACAATGGAATATTCATAGCAAGAATGACAACAACAGGGCCATGCCTCGAAAATAGGCAACATGAAATAATTTCGTAAAATAATTATACGTTACAGCCCTGAACATTTCCTTCCACTGTTTTTTCTTCTCCTCCTATTTCCTCCTTATATCCACCATTTCTCTCATAACTAGAACTATCACTGAAGGTGATTAATACCCCCGCTTTGGGTTTTTAGAGGAATGCACTTCTGATCATGTAGGCGAAGGCCATAAGGAAATGTATACATAAAGATCATTTTTTGTTGTTGAAATTTGTATTTGCATGTGGCCTTCCACAGAACAGCACTGAATACTTAAAGAGCCCACACATATATGGTTTACATTTGGAAAAACACATTTACAATGTGCAACATGTATGCAAAATCGGTTCATTAATGTAGGAGGAGTTGCACACACAAGAATCCCATTTGAAAACCCATAATAAATCCAAGTTAAAGGGAGATAACCTGGTTAAAATTGTCGCAGATCAAAAATTTGGGAATATGCGTATGTTCACTTAGTTGTGATAATGTTTGAAAGGTTTCGTCAAAATTGATTGATAAATGTAGGAGGAGTTGCACGCACAAGAATTTCATGTAGAAACCCATAATAAATCTAGGTTAAAGGGAGATAACCTAGTTAAAATTGCCACAGCTCAAAAATTTTGGAATATGCGCATGTTTACTTAGTAGTGATGATGTCTGTAAACTTTTGTCCAAATTGATTGATAAATGTAGGAGGAGTTGCGCATACAAGAATTTCATGCAGAAACCCATATTAAATCAAAGTTCAAGAGAGATAACCTGGTTAAAATTGTCGCAGATCAAAAAGTTTGGAATATGCACATGTTCACTTAGTAGAGATGATGTTTGAAAGGTTTCATCAAAATCGGTTCATTAATGTAGGAGGAGTTGCGCACACAAGAATTTGTTTGAACGGAAAAACATAATAAATCTAAGTCAAAGGGAGATAACCTGGTTAAAATTGTCACAGATCAAAAATCTTGGAATATGCGCATGTTCACTTAGTAGTGATGATGTCTGTAAACTTTCGTCCAAATTGATTGATAAATGTAGGAGGAGTTGTGCACACAAGAATTTCATGCCGAAACCCATATTAAATCAAAGTTCAAGAGAGATAACCTGGTTAAAATTGTCGCAGATTAAAAAGTTTGGAATATGCACATGTTCACTTAGTAGAGATGATGTTTGAAAGGTTTCATCAAAATCGGTTCATTAATGTAGGAGGAGTTGCGCACACAAGAATTTGGTCGGATGGAAAGACACAATAAATCTAAGTCAAAGGGAGAAAACCTGGTTAAAATTGTCGCAGATCAAAAATCTTGGAATATGCGCATGTTCACTTAGTAGTGATGATGTCTGAAAAGTTTTGTCCAAATTGATTGATAAATGTAGGAGGAGTTGCACGCACAAGAATTTCATGTAGAAACCCATAATAAATCTAAGTTAAAGGGAGATAACCTAGTTAAAATTGCCACAGCTCAAAAATTTTGGAATATGCGCATGTTCACTTAGTAGTGATGATGTCTGTAAACTTTCGTCCAAATTGATTGATAAATGTAGGAGGAGTTGTGCACACAAGAATTTCATGCCGAAACCCATATTAAATCAAAGTTCAAGAGAGATAACCTGGTTAAAATTGTCGCAGATCAAAAAGTTTGGAATATGCACATGTTCACTTAGTAGAGATGATGTTTGAAAGGTTTCATCAAAATCGGTTCATTAATGTAGGAGGAGTTGCGCACACAAGAATTTGTTCGAACGGAAAAACATAATAAATCTAAGTCAAAGGGAGATAACCTGGTTAAAATTGTCACAGATCAAAAATCTTGGAATATGCGCATGTTCAATTAGTAGTGATGATGTCTGAAAAGTTTTGTCCAAATTGATTGATAAATGTAGGAGGAGTTGCGCACATAAGAATTTCATGTAGAAACCCATATTAAATCAAAGTTCAAGAGAGATAACCTGGTTAAAATTGTCGCAGATTAAAAAGTTTGGAATATGCACATGTTCACTTAGTAGAGATGATGTTTGAAAGGTTTCATCAAAATCGGTTCATTAATGTAGGAGGAGTTGCGCACACAAGAATTTGTTCGGATGGAAAGACACAATAAATCTAAGTCAAAGGGAGAAAACCTGGTTAAAATTGTCGCAGATCAAAAATCTTGGAATATGCGCATGTTCACTTAGTAGTGATGATGTCTGAAAAGTTTTGTCCAAATTGATTCATAAATGTAGGAGGAGTTGCGCACACAAGAATTTCATGTCCGGAAAGACGTACGGATGGACGTACGGACGGACGGACAGACGGACGGACGGACGGACGGACGGACGGACGTACGGACGGACGTACGGACGTACGGACGTACAGGGCGATTCCTATATAGCCCCCACTTCTTCGAAGCGGGGGTATAATTATGTGTCTGGCATCATTTAAACCGAGATTTACAAGCACAAATATCAGTGAGATGTAACTGAATTAAGGGCCAAACAAAGAATGACATTTTGCACCAATTTTGAGACCTCCTTGACACTGCGCATGCGCAGTGGAGTAAAAGTATGGAGGACCATATAGGACATCTAATTTTCTGTTTTTGATGCAAATTTTGGGCATTGGGGGGGCAAAATTTGTGTTTGTCCTGAATAATTTAGAGTTAGCACCAGCTAAGTCTGGGTCATTGGTACAGTATAAAAATATCATCTGACTGGATTGACTGGGTCAATCTTTGTCCGCAGCTTAATTGTTTTTAAATGTTTTGTTTTAATTTGATCTCATTCTGGCATCTTTTGTGCTTACATGTACCTACAAGAGTACAGGTACATTTGCAGCTTTCACGTCACCTTCTTTGTTAACAAGGTTAAATTTCTGGAAGTCAAAATATTCTGTCCTGAATAAAATCACCTGATTAACTTAGTCTTCAATGAATGATTTTATTCTGGCAGTATAGTTTGCATACATATTTTTGAACGTCCTTCTTAGTGAGGGTCCTGATCCAAAAGTTTACAGATGCAGGTACTCGCTAACCCAACAATGTCAGTGATGAACCCCAATAAAGTCTGTTAAAATCTGCAGATAATATTCAATTGGAGTTCACGTTTATCCAGTGGAGAAAAATGGTCAACTGTTTCAGCAATAATTTCCAATCTGGTGCAGTACAGTGGAACCCAGTTAATGAAGACACATTGCCAATGGAAATTATTCAGTTAACAGGAGTATTCATTTAACAGATTGTGTCACTTTCCTGTATTCTAGAGATAAACTTAGCATTTATTCTATTATGTTTTGTTCCAGTGTGCAATGCCACCCCCGTCCCCCTCCACCCCGCAAGATATGATAGATTAAATGCCTGTATTGGATGTACTGAGGCCAAATAGGTTTATAAACAAAGGAAATCTGGGGAGATGTAGGGTAATAAGTTACATGATTTTTTATTCAATTAGCAGTTTACTCTTTAACCTATATTCAATTAACAGGTCAAATCTGTACTGAAGATATGGTAAATGGTTTTGTGTTGGGAAATCTAAATTTTATAGTAAATTTCCTTTCTTATTATACCTACCACAATTGTTTACTACAGGCTTGCACTACAGTGGAAGTCCCTAACTCGGATAAAATACTCTCTATTTTTGTCTTTCCCAAGCAAGTTGGGAAAGAAAAGTGGTGCAAAAGCACCAATAAAAATAAGCCAAAACTGGGTCGAGTGCAACCGGCGCAGACCCAGTACGGGACGCTCTCTCCCAAGTACAACTCCACGACTTCCGTTGCCAGTGCGCATATACCGTCTCTAAAGACTCATTCTTTTTGAATCCGTAAACGTTAGAGTTAAGTGATCAGCGGGGAGGAAAGATTCTTTACCCGTAAAGAAGACGGGAGGGCCTCCATGTAAACAATTGTGGTAGGTATAATAAGAAAGGAAATTTACTATAAAATTTAGATTTCTTATCAACCTACTCACAATTGTTTACTACAGGCTGAATAGACAAAAGGCTGGAGGGAATCGCATAACCAACCCCCACATAACCCTAGTGCACTGGAACCGTGAAGTAGAAGGAAGAGGGCCCGAGGCTTATCAACCATAATGTCGCAATCATTGGTAAAGGACAATGAAAAGAGACATATGAGCCTGTGTGACACACAGACAGAAAAAGGGCAGTAACAGCACAAGGCTGAAACTGACCTTCAAGAAGCCTAATAGCTATGGCAGACAACAGCCTGAGCAGAAGAAAGAGGACCCAGGGCAAAAAGGTCCTCCGACTGCTCCTGCAACTGGCGCAAATAAAAGGTGGAGAAAGTAGAAGCATTTCTCCAGTAGGCTGCCTGCATAACATCCGACAACTTGACGGAGTTAGAATAAGCCCAAGAGGTAGACAGTGTCCGCACCTCGTGGGCAGAAATACGATTGGTAATACAACCGCCAGCTGCTAAACGACTATAAGCCGTATGAATAGCAAGACAAATCCATCGAGAAATGGATTGAGGAGAGATCTTCTGTCGACCCGGAATGAGAGACAGAAAAAAACATTTTCTGCCTTTCCGTATGAAGCGTGTCCGATCAAGATAAATGCGAATAGCACGGACCGGACAGAGCAAAGGGCGAGTACCCTCAACAGAGGGAAGAGCCCTGATACAGATAGGAGGAGGAGTAGTATCTGGTAACTGATTCTTAGCCAAAAAGGAGCAATCAGTGGTAAAAGTAACACTGGTGGGAGAGCTCCTAAAAAAGGCCGGGTCAACCGAGAGGGCGTGAAGCTCACTAACCCGTCTGGCCGAAGCAAATGCCATCAGAAAAGCCGTCTTATATGTGAGAAAATGCATATCCACCTGGGATAAAGGTTCGAACGGCACCCCCCCCCCCCCCCCCCCCCCCCAAGCAAAGCAGCAGCCACGAAAGATTCCATCGTGGAGTAAGCTGCAAAGTCCAAGGCCTTTTCAAAGAAAAGTGCTGAACAAGCTTGGAGAGGTAAGAATTAGTGCCGATACGACGCTTCCCCACATAAGAAAAAGTCTCTGAAAGCATAGACCTGTAACCCTTGATGGTAACAGGCTGGAGACCCCGAGAATCAAACAGATATACCAGAAACTCTGCAATCTGTGAAATCGAAGGATTGGCATAATCAACAGAGTGATCAGCACACCATCGACAGAAGACCTTCCATTTAGCTGCATAAGCTAAACCAGTGGAGTGCCTCCTTGAAGAAGAAATGCACTCCACTGCTCGTCTCGAAAAACCTCTACGGAGGAGACAGGACCTGACAAAAGATATGCGTGAAGGCACAATGAAGTCGGGTCGACGTGAAACCTCCTCGGGCGACCTTGACAAAGAAGGTCGCGACGTAGCGGGAGACGCGCCGGAACCGCTGCCATCAGCGAGCAGAGCTGATTGATCCACACCCGCTGAGGCGACAGGGGAGCGATCAGAATGATTCGACAACTGCAGGTTCAAATTTTGGCGAGAACCTGAGGAGGAATCGGAACCGGCGGGAAGGCGTAGCCGACTAGACTGTTCCAATCGAGTGACAGAGCGTGTACGGCAAAAACCAGAGGATCTGGACACGGGGACACGAAAGTGTCCACCTGATGGTTCCAACGAGTCGCAAAGAAATCGATGTGGGGACGTCCCCAGAGATCGCAAAGCGACTGGAACACTGCCCAGTGAAGCATCCACTCGGTGGAAATAACCCTGCCCTGTCGGGACAGGGAGTCGGCTAGGACGTTCAGACGACCGGGAATGTGATGAACAACCACTCCGCCGTGAACATCCCGAGCGAGCAGTAGAAGATCCCGAGCTAACTCGTACATCGGAAGCGAGTGCGTGCTGCCCTGGTTCCGAATGTAAGCAACCACTGTCGAATTGTCGGATAGTAGAAGGACCTGGCGATTCGACAGGTGAGGGATCCACTGCCTGAAACTCAGAAGAGCAAGAAGCTCCTTCTGGTTGATGTGTAGAGCTGCTTGATCCTGGTCCCACATCCCGTGTAGGGAAAGACCGAGAGGATCCAACGTCGCACCCCATCCGAGATCGCTGGCATCTGCCGTCAGAACGCGATCGGACGTGGGTAAGTCCAGCGGAACACCCTGCGTAATCCACTGAACATCTGTCCAGGGAAGAAGGTGAGGATACAGAGAGTCCGGAAACGGAAGCACCTGATCCAGAGAATCTACATTCGGCCTCCAACGACTGAGCAGAAGGTGTTGGAGAGGTCTGACACGCAGCCGACCTAGAGGAATGAGATCCGTCACCGAACCGCAGAGACCGATCAGCCGGAGAAAACTCCGAGCGGTCGCAGACCTGGACTGGGACAGAGTCAGAGCAAAAGCTGAGAGAATCACAGCCTTGGCCTGGGGAACAGCCACCAAATTGAATTTGGTTTGGAAAGACATCCCCAGATGACAAAACGACTGAGAAGGGACCAGGTCCGACTTCTCCTCGTTGACTCTGAATCCTAGCGACGTGAGCAAGCTCAACAGAGTGGCAACATCCGATTCCAGTAAGGCAGCATTGGAATGCCTCTGGAGGATATCGTCCAGATATGCCGAAGTAGTCACCCTGGACTGTGTGTGATGGAAAGCTATCACATGCGGCATCAGTCTGGTGAACGCCCAAGGAGCCAGGTTGAGGCCGAAAGGCATGGCCTTGAACTGGTAAACTCGCCCCAGAAAAGCGAACCTGAGATACTTCTGTGACGCCCGATGCATCGGAACGTGGAAGTAAGCATCTCGCAGGTCGATGCTGGCTGCGAAATCTCCCTGGTGAATTGATTGGCGGACCGACCTGAAAGTCTCCATGCTGAACTTGGGAGCAATGATAGACTGGTTCAGGATACTCAGATCGATAACCGGTCAGAGTCGGCCGTCCTTCTTCGGCACCAAGAACAGGCGGGAATAGAAACCCACTGACTGAACGTTCTTGACGACCTCGATCGCCCCCTTTGCCAGGAGATTGGCAATCTCCGTGGACAAAAGTTCCCAACGTAAAACGTCTGAAGGAACTGTGGTTGGAAGAGGCACCCTTGACAGAGTGGGGTGCCGTCGGAAGGATATGCGCAGCCCGGACCGAACAACATCTAACACCCATGGATCGGATGTGATGGTAGTCCAATGGTCTGCGAACTCTGCTATCCTTCCTCCAACCTGGGACGAGTCGAGGTGAGGACCTTCATTTCGAGCCCCGACGAGGCCCGCGAGAGGAGAAACCACCTCCTCTGCTAAATGAAGAATCCTGAGACTTCCCTCGATTCTGCCGACCCCTACCTTTACCCCGTGAGTAAGAAGTAGAGGCGGCGGCAGAAGGACCAGCCTTTTGCTTCAGAGGAAGCAGAAGGGTACTTGTTAGGCTTGGAACGGCCCTTGCCTCCCCGAGAAGGCTGATCAAGCTGACGAAACAGCAGCTGATCTTTGGAATGACGTAGGTCGTCATCCCGGACCGTCGACACGGAACCATGGAAAAGTTGCGGACCTGCCAAAGAAGCAGAACGAAGAGTAGCACGCTGCTCCCCGGGAAGGGATCGTCCTGTGTCCAGCATAGCGTCCCTTCGAACTAATTCCAAATTAGCCGTGTTACAGGCATGCGTGTGAGTAAGGTGCATAAGCGCCTTGGACAGCACACGCAAAGGAGCCTGTACCTCGTCAAACTTATCTGGAGGCAGATAAGCAGCCAAAGCTGAGACGACGTGATCTGAGAGAGAAAGCATGCCAAGCATCTCTCCAGATAAGCCCAACGTGGACTCCAGAGTCATCATTGGAATGACGGCAGACTTGGGCTTGGAAAGCCCGAGGGAAGTGGAGTCCTGATCCAGAACCGTCAAAGCCTGGCAGACTGACGGATTGGCGGAATCGTAGGAACGATAAAGCACAGGAGGCAAAAAGGTGTCAACCCTGGTGAAGAACGAAGTCTTCAAAGCCTTGGAATTCAGCTTGGCATCCAATGCTGAAAAAGCTTCAACCACCTGTACCGACTGGCACGGTCGAAGGCGCCCAGAAGCAGGTTGCTCCATAGGCTGTTGGCGCGCGACCGATGATCGCGGCCAGGCTGACACTGTCGGCTGGTTAGCAGGTTTGAGCTCAGGCAGAAACCCAAACACAAAGTCAAGAGCCGCCCCCAAGTCCGAAGACTGCTGGCCCTCGACCTCAAGCATGTCGGACTCCTCCCCAGAGTCGGAAGACACATAGCCCATCGTGGGCAAACCAGCCGACGCCTCCCATGGTGTCGGGACACCAGTGGAATCGGAAACCGGCCTGTTTCCAATCCCGGGAGGAGGCGCCATAGGAGGCGCCTGGAAACCACCCATAGCCTCGCTGGAAGCAACAGGAAGGCTCTTAGAAAGAACCTGAGTGAGTAAGGAGAGGGCCTCCCTAAGCTCACTGCCTGTACCAACCGGTTCGACAGGGGAGCGAACCGACAAAGTGGCTTCACCTCTGACCCTCTTAACCAGCGAAGGGTCACGATCCTCCAAAACACCCGACGCGGGACGACGGGCGGCAGCCGAAACATCTGAAGGCAGACGTGTATAGGGGTACGATGCACCCGAGGATCAATATTGCAAGTACTCATGAGAGTCACCGCGGACCTCTGCGGGGCAGAAGGTCCAGGCTGCACAAAAGGCGTTGGTCCCCCAAAACTGGTCGTGTAACCAGAGTGAGTAGACGGAAACTCCACGGAGTTCATAGTGTTTCCACTACGAACATCCGAATCCAAAGACACAACTGTGGTGCACGACGGCGAAGAGACCACAGCGATGGGCTCGGCCGGCAGCCCCTTCCGACTTCGCCGAGTTGAAGTCAGGGAAGGCTGAGGCCGATATCCCACGTCTACAGTATCGGACAGTCCTGCAGCGAAAAGCCGAGGCCGGCTGAAACAGACAACGAAGCAGACGGGCCAGCAGCAGTAGTAGATTCGTCGAGAGTCGTTGAGGCTGGTGAAATAGTGGAGAGAGCACACCGGCTCGGCTCCGAAGGAGGAGTCACAACCCTAGTGACTGCCTCAGATGCCGACTGGAGGGGGACCGCAGTCCCGGAACCAGGCATCTCTACACCAGAACACTCAACGGCTCCCGCAGTATCCACCACAGGAAAAGACTGCACATCCCCCACAGAGGAGGAATAACTCTCACCAGACAAAGTCGGCTCGGGAGGCCCCGAACGACCACGTTCTCCTTTCCCGCGGGAGCGGGAGGCACGGCCACGAGAACGAACGACACGGTTTACTGACGCCCAGAAGGTGGAAGACCATGTTCCACAGACACCACACGGCCGCTCGGCCGAACACCCATTACAGGAGGAACAAAACGAATGTACATCGTCCACATGCTTTGGCAGCAGACATTGCCCACAAGGAATTGTCCTGGGCATGATAGAGGTGAGAGGAGCAGAGAAGGTGAGATGAGAAAACAGAACACCCCCAAAGAAGAGAGAAAGGTGACAGAAACAAAGACCCCAGACGGTCGACCGGGAACCACACAACAGGAAGACTACTCTCAAAAGAAAGAAGAAACACTGTAGGAGTGGTACCCCGCTGACACCTAACTCTAACACAATTAGAAAATTTTGCAAAAAAAGCATTAACAATAATTGTGAAAAATCTAAGTCCGAACCGCGTGGCACGCGAAATTCACGCGCGACTCGAGAGAGAGCAAATAAATATACATTATGGACATATAATAGAAAAGAGAATATAAAACACTGTTCCTGAGAATACAAAGGATACACTGTGGTATAATGAATCAGGAATCATCAAACATCGAGCTGGTGGAACACTGATAAGCGTGCAAAAACATCTCGACACGAAGCAGATTTTAAAAAGAATGAGTCTTTAGAGACGGTATATGCGCACTGGCAACGGAAGTCGTGGAGTTGTACTTGGGAGAGAGCGTCCCGTACTGGGTCTGCGCCGGTTGCACTCGACCCAGTTTTGGCTTATTTTTATTGCTTTTGCACCACTTTTCTTTCCCAACTTGCTTGGGAAAGACAAAAATAGAGAGTATTTTATCCGAGCTAGGGACTTCCACTGTAGTGTAAGCCTGTAGTAAACAATTGTGAGTAGGTTGATAAGAAATTATATTCAATTAACAGGGTTATTCAGTTAAGGGATATCCAATTAAGTGGGCTCCACTGTACTGTAATTACAATAGACAGATACATGTACATGTACTTTTCAAGAACTACAACTACAATTAACTTAATCATTTACAATCAAGTCTGACTGCCAAGGATCAGTATTATTTATTCATTCTTTATTTATTTATTGGTGTTTAAAGTCAGATACTTATGAACAATGGCTAATTGTGACCGTGACAGTTTTACAGGTGCAGGAAGCTGGAGTACCCGGAGAGAACCACCGAGCATCGACGAGCAACTGTCAGCTCCTAAACATTCTAACTCTGTTCAAGCTCCACTTAAGCAGAGTTACAGTGGTTGAAGATGTGCACCATCGACATGCAGTGCACCTTAGTACACAGCAATATCATGCCCTTATGCAGGCAACCAGGATAAAGTGCCTTGCCCAAGGGCACAACGTGGGTTGCCCCGGACCCGGACAGGAATCGAACTCGGAACCTCTAGCATAAAAGTCCAGCAGTCTACCACTGATCCACCATGCTCCCTCCAAGGACTAGTACATGTACATGAAGATTAATGGAGGAGTATTCAAGCCCACAGTTCTGTTCTCAAAATTTTAGGGGCAATTTTGGAGGGAAATATACCCATCCAATATCTACTTCTTTTTGGGGTCATGCAAGCCCATGATGATGCTTTTGGTCAGGCCTTTAAATTCTTTCCAAAAAATGACGATAAATGATGTGCCCAAATAAGGTAATTGTGCCAAATTATTCGGGGTTTGAAACTTTTTCCAAAGCTTTGCAGTGTTTCACCAGGTTTCACTGATGCTTGCAATATAGCTTGGAGCCTATATGTCCAAACAAATGTTCAATGCAACAGATGAATAAATTATAATTAAACAAAAAAACAAGAGTTCAACAGAGAAAAGCAATCAGAGATGACAGTCGATAGCTTTTCTCTGGAGAAATCTGTATGATCACGTCCTTAAAGCTTGAGATTAATATATTTATGGAATTTACTATTAAACGCCATGTGTAATTTATGTGCAAATAGGACCTTTGCTCGACACTGGGAAACTCGGAAGCCTTCTCAAGTAAATTTTAGCTCAAGAAGGAAAACAAGTGATAATGATCTGCTAATGGAATTGTTGAAAACTTTTATCTAAGATGGCCACTGGCAGCCATGTTTTTTAACAAAATTCAGAAAAATTTGATAGCTCCCATTCAAAAATTGCTCCAAAGCCACATTTGGAATTTGAGACTAATCAGGTGAGAGCTGCGACCTGTAGGGTGTGCTAATGGAATTGTTGGACAATTTATATCCAAATCCAACAAGGCCACTGATGTCATGCAAAGAGCCTGACTGTCCCACCAATGACAATGCTTAGATACAAAATAGTCTATGCTATTTTTTGTTAACTGTTTACCTAACGAATCAGCCATATCTGCACTCGTAGTATACATGAAAGTGTCAATGACACTGTAGCTCAACTTGCGTAAGACATGTGCATGTATAGTAGGGATGGGATGATACGCTTGGGTCACAATATGATACGTATCTCGATACACCATTCACGATATGATTGCGTATCGCGATATATATCAAGTATCATTGTTTCCCTATTGCTATTGCTGTGTCACCGTATATATGGACATAGAGTAACAGAAACTTGATATGTATCTGCCTACCTGGACAGTCCTTCGATTTTGGGAAACAATGGTGAGCGATATTTAGCTCACCTCAAATTGGACTCACACATGTGATCATCCCCCATGTGAAGTCATCACTCCATTTCATTGTCGGGGCAGTTCGTATCGTTGCCTCATGGGTGATATGCAATGTACAACGAAATCAAATTGTGTGTTTTATGTTTGACCGGTGTAATAAAATAAGAAAAAAATCTATTTACGCATTATTGGTGTTTGTGTTTTTATTCTCCAATACTCCATGGACCAAGGTAAAAAGGACAAATGCACCGTTAACATACCCAAACTGTGAAGTTTTAGGATTATTCGTCATGCTTCAAACACGTTTCCAGAAACGTCAGAATTTTCTGAGAAACATCCAGTAACAGCCTGAGTTACACCCCTGTGTGAGCTGTCCCACCAACTTCCCAACTCCACAGCCTCCCTCGATAAAAATCGCAGCTGAAAAGCTTGCTTGTCACAGTGAACCCGGTTTGCATGAAGTCCCACATCAGCCACTCTGGCATTTTTATTCCATGAAACATTTTTATTAAAACCTATCAACAAGTGAGGCCGGGCCTCACCTGTTGGTATGTTTTTAATAAAAAGCTTCCATGAAATAAGAACGCCGGAGTGGAGAAACATCTTTTAAAAATTATTTATTTATTTATTTATTGATGTTTAAGGTCACATATTTATACACAATGGCTAATCATGACCGTGACAGTTTTACGGATGGAGGAAGCTGGAGAACCCGGAGAGGACCACCGAGCAACGACGAGCAGCTGCCAGCTCCCTAACCTCGTAACTCTGCACTGCAGCACAGACAGGGTTAGATTGGTTGGAGACATGTGCACCATCGACGTGCAGTACGACTTAGCACACGGCGTCATCGTGCCCCCACGCGGGCAATGGAGATGAAGTGTCTTACCCAAGGACACAACGCGGTTTCCGCAGGTGGGATTCGAATCGAGGACCTCTCGGTTTGCAGCCTGCACCTCTACCTACTGAGCCACCGCGCTCCCAACATCTTTTACAAAAAATTCAAGTCAGTTTTCTGAGAGATGTCAAGACTGCCCCCCCCCACCCCCATTTATAATTCATATTGATCTTCATATCCATCAGACCCCAGTGTAGGCCTATATACTTAGCATTAACAGACTCTGGTGTTTTAACCCTCCCTCCCTCATTTATATTTCATGTGGATCTTCAATTCTTCATCAGTGGCGGCTGAGGGGGTGTTGGGGGTCCCTTGGACCTCTGATGGTTTGGGCCCCGGGCCTACCGTGGCGACCATGGTTTCATTGGTTGGACACAGCAGGACAAAATTTTGATAATTAGATGTAGAACTCGCCATATCCTTGACTTTAGAGCTTCTGGGAGTCTTGAATCAAACTTCCATATTTTCTGGTCCCATTTTCGAAAAACAAACACGTTTTTCTCAGGGCCTCATTAAAAAAAGCAAACCCGTTCCTGTGGCGCCTTTACACTAATAAATTTGAATTTGGCAACCGAGGGGTCCTCAACTCATCGACACTGCATGATCTGCATTTAGTCCAAACTTGGACCGAAGGTGCGTAATATATTTTTGGGGTGTGGTACGTCCTGTGGGACGTACCACACCAAAAAACTATATTACGCACTTTGGGGCCAAATTTGGACTAACGGTTAACATTCTGAATAATAGAGAAAAGGATTTTTTTTCTTCTGTAAAATCTAAAGTTTGGGACCCCCACCCCTGGAGTTACTAGTACTATACACCCTCTCCCTATTGGTGAGCCGCCACTGATCTTCATTATACTTCGCATCTCAGGGCAGAGGAACACGGCGTGAACTGCTGGTTGCTGTTCCAAATAACGGTAGAACATCTCATAGGTGCTGTTCCATCATGTGGTGACATCGTCGATAAGTTTGTGGTTTGGAATAGCTAACAGATCTTGTTTCACTTTCAGTGTTGCATTTGCTTTACTACTTTTATGGAAGTAAGTTACAATCTGCCTAATTCTGCTTGATAGCCTCGACATTATAGAAACTCCAAGCCCTTTTTGCATTGCCAGGTTAAGAGTGTGGGCAAAACACCCAACTTGCATACCATTGCAATGTTTGACAGCGATAGCATTAGCAGCCACGTTATCGGTAGTTATTACAGTCTTGACACCCAGCCGCAAAATATCCCACTCAGAAATAGCACTTTTCAGCACCTCCCCTATATTTATGCCTGTGTTAGACTTGGGCAGACATCTGGTTTGCAACACATAGTTGGCGATTTCCCATTCTGATGTCATGAAGTGGGCAGTTATTGTAATATAACCTTCTACTGCACGTGACGTCCAGCCATCTGCTGTTAGATTAATTGCAGTTGCTTGTTTAAGACTGTCAATCAAACTGGATTTTGTCTTCTCATAAAGATCTGGCACAATTTTTGTGCTGAACTGCTTTCTACTGGGCATTTCATATCTCGGCTCACATTCGTTGATCAGGCCAATAAACGCCTTATCTTCAACAGTTGTGTACAGTCTCAAACAGTTGTGTACAGTCTCAAACCAGCTGCAATATATAAACCTATCCACTTAGTAATGGCTGAGGCTCTGGGTGAGTGTGGTGCCAGTTTTCTTCGAAAAACGTCAGCTATTTTTAGCTGACCACCCCCTGAAGCAGGTGTTTCTGAGCTATTGCTGGCTGGAGACAAATGGGTGGAACTTGCACTTGTAAGAGCAGTAGCACTGTCAATGGGTGAACTAGGCATGGGTTTAATGGATGGTGTGTAACAATCAACCTTGGGTTTCCTGTTGTGGCGCCTTTACACTAACACACTTGAATTTGGCAACCAATGGGCCCTCAACTCATCGACACTGCATGATCTGCATTTAGTCCAAATTTGGACCCAAGGTGCGTAATATATTTTTGGGGTGTGGTACGTCCTGTGGGACATACCACACCAAAAAATTATATTACGCACTTTGGGGCCAAGTTTGGATTAACGGTTAGCATTATGAATAATAGAGAAAAGGATTTTTTTTCTTCTGTAAAAGCTAAAGTTTGGGACCCCCACCCCTAGAGTTACTATACACCCTCTCCCTATTGGTGAGCCGCCACTGATCTTCATATTCATCGGACATCACCCTATGGTATATACTATTATACTTAGCATTAAGCGACTCCAGCATTTTCATTCCATAGAAGGTTTTATTAAAAACTGACCAACAAATGAGGTGGCACCTCGTATGTTCATCTGTTTTAAACAAGAGGCCCCACGTGGCCTTAAATCGCTCACCTGACAAAGTGGTTCAATGAAGTATTTTGGATCACATTCAGCTCGTTATGGTTCATCAACACCACAGAGGAATGACATCATGAAATTAAATTCAGGTGTCCATGTCAGATAATCATTATAATAGCATAGGTCTTGCCAACTAGATCCAATTCTCCCAGCTACAGATTAGCATTTCCAAATTTCCAAGCGTTGTTACGCCACTGCAGTTTGAAAGCCATAACTGATGAAACAAGGGACTCAATTTGAACAAACTTGAACCTGACCCCTGACCCCCACACCCCCCTCCCCCCCCCCCCCCCCCCCCAGAGATGTTGTATACCAAACCTGAATCATTCTGACTGGTGAATCTGAAGAAGATTTTTAAAGAACAGTCCTCATATTGCACTAAGTTAAAATTCGGGCTCCCATAGGAAGCCCAAATATGAACCCAGGAATTCAATTTGAACAAACTTGAATCTGGTGCCCCTAGATAAGTTGTATACCAAATATGGAAGAATTCTGACTGGCGGATCTGAAGAATAAGATTTTTATGGAATAGACCTGATATTGCACTAAGTTGAAATTCAGGCTCCCACAGGGAGCTCAATTATGAACCCAGGGACTCGATTTGAACAAACTTGAATCTGACCTCCCTAGAGATGTTGTAAACCAAATATGAAATGATTCTGAGTGGCGGATCTGAAGAAGAAGATTTTTAAAGCATATTCCACATATTGCACATAAGTTAAAATTCGGGCTCCCATAGGGAGCCTAAATATTGACCCAGGGATTCGATTTGAACAAATTTGAATCTGACCCCCCAGAGAGATGTTATATACAAAATATGAAAAGATTCTGACTGGTGGAACTGAAGAAGAAGATTTTTAAAGAAAATTCCACATACTGCACTAAGTTAAAATTTGGGCTCCCATAGGGAGGCCAAATATTAACCCAGGGATTCGATTTGAACAAACTTGAATCTGACCTCCCTAGAGATGTTGTATGCCAAATATCAAATGATTCTGACTGGGGGATCTGAAGAGGAAGATCTTTAAAGAATAATCCTCATACTGCACCAAGTTAAAATTTGGGCTCCCATAGGGAGCCTAAATATGAACCCAGGGACTCGATTTCAACAAACTTGAATCTGAGCTCCCTAAAGATGTTATATACTGAATATGAAATGATTCTGGTTGGGGGATCTGAAGAAGAAGATTTGTAAAGAATAATCCTAATATTGCACTAAGTTAAAATTCAGGCTCCCACAGGGAGCCCAAATATAAACCCAGAAACTCGATTTGAACAAACAGGAATCTGGTACACCTAGATAAGTTGTATACCACATATGGAAGAATTCTGACTGGTGGATCTGAAGAAGAAGATTTTTAAAGAATAGACCTAATATTGCACTAAGTTGAAATTCGGGCTCCCACAGGGAGCTCAAATATGAACCCAGGGACTCGAATTGAACAAACTTAAATCTGACCTCTCTAGAGATGTTGTATACCATATATGAAAGGACTCTGCCTAGTGGGTCTGAAGAAGAAGATTTTTGAAGAATAATCCTCATATTGCACTAAGTTAAAATTTGGGCTCCCACAGGGAGCCCAAATAAGAACCCAGGGACTCGATTTGAACAAACTTGAATCTGACCCCCCTAGAGATGTTGTATACCAAATATGAAAGAATTCTGCCTGGTTGATCCGAAGAAGAAGATTTTTAAAGAATAATCCCTATATTGCACTAAGTTAAAATTCGGGCTCCCATAGGGAGACCAAATATGAACCCAGGGACACAATTTGAACAAACTTGAATCTGAACCCCCTTGAGATGTTGTATACCAAATATGAAAGGATTTTGCCTGGTGGATCTGAAGAAGAAGATTTTTAAAGAATAATCCTCACATTGCACCAAGTTAAAATTCAGGCTCCCATAGGAAGCCCAAATATGAACCCAGGGACTCGATTTGAACAAATGTGAATCTGACCCCCATAGAGATGTTGTATACCAAATATGAAAGAATTCTGCCTGGTTGATCTGAAGAAGAAGATTTTTAAAGAATAATCCTCATACTGCACAAAGTTAAAATTTGGGCTCACAAAGGGAGCCCAAATATGAACCCAGGGGCTCGATTGGAACAAACTTGAATCTGACCTCCCTATTGATGTTGCATACCAAATATGGAAGAATTCTGCCTGGTGGATCTGAAGAAGAAGATTTTTAAATAATAGACCTCATATTGCACTACGGTAAAATTCGGGCTCCCATAGGGAGCCCAAATATGAACCCAAGGACTCAATTTGAACAAACTTGAATCTGACCCCCCTAGAGATGTTGTATACCAAATATGAAACAATTCTGCCTGTTGAATTTGAAGAAGAAGATTTTTAAAGAATAATCCTCATATTGCACTATGTTAATATTCAGGCTCCCATAGGGAGACCAAATATGAACCCAGGGCCTTGATTTGAACAAACTTGAATCTGACCCACCTATTGATGTTGTATACCAAATATGAAAGAATTCTGCCTGGCGGATCTGAAGAAGATTTTTAAATAATAGACCTCATATTGCACTAAGTTGAAATTCGGGCTCCCATAGGGAGCCCAAATATTAACCCAGGAGCTCGATTTGAACAAACTTAAATCTGACCACCCTATTGAAGTTGTATCCCAAATATGAAAGGATTCTGACTGGTGAATCTAAAAAAGAAGATACTTAAATGTTTTTCCCATTGCCTACAGTGTTAAAAAGTGCTGACTCAGCACTTTTTCAAAGTCCCGAAACTGTAACCTATGATAAAACCGATGACAATTTTTTTTGACCAATCCTTTCTGTTGGTCCTAAGGAAGCTTCACACCAAATAAAAATTCTCAGTGCCGTGCAGTTTTGCAGATATAGACGTTTTAAATTTTTTCTATTTTCAGCTCCTAAGGTTCCCACGGGGCTGCGGGAAAATTTTTTTTGAGCATAAATCAAGTACTTATGACCCAATAAGTCCTCACATTAAATTTGGTTCAAATTGACCTCTCGATTCAGAAAATAGAAATTTAGGGCGGGGACAAAATTTTTGCCCCTCCCATAACAATGCCAAATATTATCCCTCGAACTTCTCTTGAACAAATAATCTGAGTCTACACCTCAAAAGGAAGCTGCATACCATATATCAAGTGTCTGCTACTGCTGGTTCTTGAGAAGAAGATTTTCAAAGATTTTGGTGCCCCTTGGGGGTGTGGCCCCACCCAGGAGGAGGGGCAACTTCATTTGAACAAATCTGAATTGGCAAATTTTGGCCCCGCCCTAAATTTTTGCCCCTCCCATAACAACGCCAAATATTATCCCGCGAACTTCTCTTGAACAAATAATCTGAGTCTACACCTCAAAAGGAAGCTGCATACCATATATCAAGTGTCTGCTACTGTTGGTTCTTGAGAAGAAGATTTTCAAAGATTTTGGTGCCCCTTGGGGGCGTGGGCCCCACCCAGGAGGAGGGGCAACTTCATTTGAACAAATCTGAATTGGCATTAGGTAATAAATATTTAGCCAACATTTGAATAAAATTGGGCTAGTGATTTAGGAGGAGAAGTCGATAATGTAAAGTTAACGCCGGATGGACGCCGGACGATGGACGACGGACGGATCATGATCAGTAAAGCTCCTGCTGAGCTTCGCTCAGGTGAGCTAATAAAAAGGTGCCATGAAATAAGGGCGCCAGTGGGGAACCATCTTTTAGAAGAAAAGAAATCAAAACAGTATTCTAAGAGATGTCAAGAGAGTCGATCTCCCTGCCCCTGTCCCTCCCCCCCCCCCCCCCCCAGTGGCATAGGAATCATTTGAATGTTGGGGGGGGGGGGACACACATTTCTAAATGTTGGGGGCACACATTTCTGATTACTGAATGATATGGCTGGGCCGCAGATGTCAAAGGCATCTGACACAAGTGCTGAAGCCGTGAAGTGAATGTGGGGAATTTGGGGGTCATACCTACTCCCCAACCCCCCCCCCCCCCCACCCAACCCACCCCCCCCCCCCCCCCAAAAAAAAAAAAAAAATTTAAAATGGAGGTATCAAATGGTGCATTCTGGTGGCTTTTGGGATGAAAATCATTATTTTCTTCAATAGAAAAAGATGGTTTTTAACAGCATGTTGGACATTTTTAAAGATGCTGGTACTTCCCGTGAATTATGAAAATGCTGCATCCTAGTGATACAGGATTTGCGAAATTTACACAAAGGAAACGTCGTATGACTCGTATCCGCAGGAACAGATGCCTATCATGCCTTAAAAGGTTCATGAATACGCCTACGTCATGGAAACAGCAACCAACAGACTGAATTTGTCTTGGTACTGCATACACACCAGTGTAAGTTACACTGGTGTGCATGCAGTACCAAGACAAATTCGACAGTGTTGGCTGGTAATAGAGGCAGCCAACACGGGTGCAAAACCACAGACATGTATGACAGTAGGAGAGTTCACTGCGACACCTATTATTTTCAACAAAACAGGGAAAAAACATCGCCCCCCCCCCCCCCCCCCGGTTCCTATGCCCCTGTCCCCCTCCCCCCCCCCCCCCCCCCATTATTCATGGTGATCTTCCATGTTTATCGGACACTAGTGTATAATGTATATACTTGGCAAAGTTGGCATTAAGCGGCTCTGGCGTTTTCATTCAATGGAACGTTTTTAATAAGAACTGACCAACAGATGAGACTGTCTGCTGACATAAAATAAGAACTCCAGACTGGGGAAACGTCTTTTTGGAAATTCCAGACAGTTTTCTGAGAGATGTCAAGGGTGCTGCTCTTCCCCCCAAACCCCACCGCGCCCCCCCACCTTCATAATTCATGATGATCTTCATACTCATAGAAATATTCAAGGCAGTTTTCTGAGTGCTGTCATGTGGGGGTGGGGGGGGGGGGGGGGGGGAGGGGCTCATTTATCATTCATGCTGATCTTCATATTCATCAGACCACAACATATATGTACTCAGCATTAAGCGACTCTGGAGTTTTCATTTTATGGAACGAATTTATTACACAACTCAACTGACGAACAATTTGAAACAGATGAAGCCAGAATTCAAGATCTCAACTCAAGAAACAATTCAGATGTCAGGTGAAATGCAGGTTTTTCTTTAAAAAAAACTCAGTGTATCCATGTGTTCTGGTTTCAATAGGGATCTTTGGGAACATATAATATCATCAGGCGTGGAAAAGACACGCTCGCTTGGGACAGATGTTGCTGGAATGGACAATTAACAGATGCAAATTTTGCCAGCACAGGGTACACTTCGGCATTTTCCTTCCACCAAATTGATGGGGAACTGTTCATGCCGATAACTGGTTCGTTCTTGTATCGTGCAATTTCGCGTTTACATATGCTCAGTGAACTGTGATCATTGTCTGAATTGCCAAGCTCCCGTCCACCAGAAAAGATGTTCCCAAAAATATCTTCAAGGGCAGATTTCTTTCTCAGAAATCTTTTTCTTTCTCGGTGGTTCACTAACATCACTACTGATAGGTTCAGCATGTTTCTGATCATCAGCAGAAGGGGTATCAGCTGTGTTAGATTTTGGGTGTGTTATATCCCACAATGCTAAAGCAGAGATAGTAAGCTTGTCATATACAGTTTCACGGTCCTTGACAGACAAGAATGGCAGGCTCTTGCAGCAGAAATTCCTTCAATTCCGTGTCTTCATAACGTTTTGATAAGTCCATTTCTTCGAAAAATGTCAGCTATTTTTAGCTGACCACCCCCTGAAGCAGGTGTTTCTGAGCTATTGCTGGTTGGAGACAACTGGGTGGAACTTGCACTTGTAAGAGCAGTGGAACTGTCAATGGGTGAACTAGGCATGGGTTTAATGGATGGTGTGTAACAATCAACCTTGGGTTTCCTGTTAGGGATCTTATCACTAACTGAAGGGTGGTGGCGTTGTAAATGTATTCCCATATTTGTTGTACTGCCCGTATATCGAAATTTATCCTTGTATAATCTGCAAACAGTGCATGTTTTGTCTGGTTTACGAATGCCATCTTTTATCACTGCCAAAAATCCAAACTTCTGCCATACCTTTGACTTGTATTTTTCGGCAGGAATTGGTCTAACTATCGTAATTTCCTCTGATGTTTCATCTGGTTGCATTGCTGAATTCAGGTGAAGCTGTGAACTCATGTAATTACTTGTAAATAATTTGATTTGTAAATTATAAACACTTTGAATAGGAAACAATGCTAACTTTGTAAATGTCATTCAAGGATGCTGAATGAATGGTTACGACACGATACGGGCCGGTTTCGTGCTGGGTCGTTCTGTTTTGTAACTTGAGGTTGCTATTGTTGATGTTTTCAAAATCGCCGACATGGTGTATTAGCTCCCTTGATGTGCAACTACGATAACTGAATGACTCTGTGCGCGAATCGAATTGACAAAAAGCTTTTCTGTCAAATTATCAATGCTATTTGCGCCGTGATTCATGATGCGACACTGCTCATTTGTCTCCCTGGGTTTGCCTGGAGGTATGGCGAAAGTTGTTGGCTTTTATTAGCGAATACACGCACCTAGTTGTGATGTAGGCTCCCAGTTGACATACAACTATGTCCTGCAAGGCCCCAACACTCACTTTGTCTGGTTTATAAAACTGTATCGCGATCCCGCAATATTTGACCTCTGTATCAGTGCACGTATCGTGACGGGTCGTATTGCGATGCATCGGTGTATCGGTGAATCGTCCCATCCCTAATGTATAGTATGTGACAGAGCAATGACACACATCAAAGTAATGACCTGATAACAAAGGTACATATAAAGTATTGTAACGGTCTGTACATAAATGCTGACTGTAGTCTGTAACAAATGTATAGGTAAAGTATTGTAAAGGTGGGCAACAGTCAGATGCTAAACTAGAAAAGAAATCATGAGTCCCAGAGTGGGTCTGACTGAATCTCAAAATATTTTGTTCTCATAGCACAGTGATAACAAAGGCACCCAAAAAACACTTGTTCCTGTTCCAAGATGATAACAAAGGTATGAAAGAAGTTTCGTGAAGATCGGTTCATAAATACAGCCTCTAGCCTGAGCCGTATAGAAGTTGTGTACAAAAAACTGATCGGACCTAATTTCGGTACAAAATGGCCACTGGCAGCCAACTTGAATTTTTGGACCGCACCCAGAAACACTCATTCTCGTCCCAAGGTGATAACAAAGGTACCCAAGAAATTTCGTGAAGATCAGTTCTTAAATACAGCCTCTAGCCCAAGCTGTATTGACATGTGCACTTACTGTGTATAAGTAGCACTGAATAAAGCAAAGTTCATCTAATTATCTAATTTGAATAATTTCTGCAAGAGAAAAAAAACCTGTATTATATATGACGTATTCCATGTTACTAAACATTCATTCAAAAATTCCTTGAAATCAGAACCTTCATATAGAAGTTCTGTACCAAAAACTGATTATACCTAATTTTGGTACAAAATGGCTGCCATCTTGAATTTTGGACCGCACCCAAAAACACTCGATCCTGTCCCAAGGTTATAACAAAGGTACCCAAGAAGTTTTGTGAAGATCGGTTTATAAATACAGCCTCTAGCCCGAGTCTTATTGACATGTGCACTTACTGTGTATTAAATAGCACTGAATAAATCAAAGTTCATATTATTTGCATAATTTTTGCACGAGAAAAAACCTGTAATATATGTGATGTATTCCATATTACTAAACATTCATTCAAAAATTTATTCAAATCAGAACCTTCATATAGAAGTTCTTACCAAAAACTGATTGTACCTAATTTTGGAACAAAATGGACACTGGCAGCCATCTTGAATTTCAGACCGCACACAAAAACACTTGTTCTTGTCCCAGGGTGATAACAAAGGTACCAAAGAAGTTTCGTAAAGACTGGTTCATAAATACAGCCTCTAGCCTGAGCCGTATAGAAGTTGTGTACAAAAAACTGATTGAACCTAATTTGGGTACAAAATTACCGCTGGCAGCCGTCTTGAATTTTGGACCGCAATAGAAACACTTGTTCTCGTCCCAGGGTGATAACAAAGGTACCCAAGAAGTTTCGTGAAGATCGGTTCATAAATACAGCCCCTAGCCCGAGCCTTATTGACATCTGTACTTACTGTGTATAAGTGGAACTGAATAAATCAAAGTCCATCTAATTTGCATATTGTCTGCACGAGAAAAAAACCTGTATTATATGTGATGTATTCGATGTTACTAAATATTCATACAAAAATTTATTCAAATCAGTACTTTCATACAGAAGTTCTGTACAAAAAACTGATTGCACTAATTTTGGTACAAAACAGCTGCTGGCTGTCTCTTGAATTTCGTACTGCATCCAAAAACACTCATTCTCGTCCCACGGTGAAAACAAAGGTACCAAAGAAGTTTTGTAAAGGTCGGTTCATAAATACGGCCTCTAGTCTGTGCTGTATAGAAGTTGTGTACAAAAACTGATTGGACCTAATTTCGGTACAAAATGGCCACTCACAGCCATCTTGAATTTCGAACCACACTCAGAAACACTTGTTCTCGTCCCAAGGTGATAACAAAGGTACCCAAGAATTTTCGTGAAGATCAGTTCATAAATACAACCCCTAGCCCAAGCCGTATTGACATGTTTACTTACTGTGTGAAAGTAGCACTGAATAAATCAAAGTCCATCTAATTTGCATAATGTCTGCACGAGAAAAAAACCCGTATTATATGTGATGTAGTCCATGTTACTAAACATTCAGACAAAAATGTACTCTGAGGTGCCAAATAACAGTGATGGCCAAATAACAGTGATGGCTCAGATTTTGGTCTGAAAATAATAACAGTTATGGCATTTTTGCTCTATGTCTCAATACCAAATAACAGTGATGGCAAGGAATTTTTCAGCAAAATTAATAAGCATGTCGACACTCTTATTTGGCACCTCGGAGTATTTGAATAAATCAAAGTTCTGCACAAAAAAATGATTTCAATAACTAAAGTACAAAATGGCTGCTGGTGGCCATCTTGAATTTTGAACCGCACCCCAAAACACTCGTTCTCGTCTCACGGTGATAACAAAGGTACTCAAGAAGTTTCGTAAAGATGGGTTCATAAATATGACCTCTAGCCTGAGCTGTATTGAATTGTTGACGAACAGACGGATGACGGGCCATGGCATAACCTCAATTTGACTTGCGTCTAAGTTGAGCTAAAAATTGCTATTCAAATTTTATTTTTTCATTTTTCTACCCCAAAACATACCTCATGACCTATTAATGGAACAAGCTTGATGAGCTTGTTCCAATGACTAATAAGCAATGATTAGAAGTAAAAAATGAGAACATCTGATATTTCAGATAAATAATTTGTAATGATCGCTTTAACTTGTGTTAGGTAAACAGTTAAAGATGCAGTACATAAAACATTCTCTTTTCTAAAATCTTCTATTATATTACTACAGAAAAATAATTTGGGTAAAAAGTGACAAGAAAAATGTTCTGCTTTTATTTTTTCTTTTTGAAAGAAAGTATAAAATTATGTGTTTTCTTAAAATGTCAACAAAATTTGTAGTTAGATCATCAGCAGCATAGCTCTGTTGATTAGGAAATATAACTGCAGTCAATATAAGTCGGAATTTTTAACTTAAAATTTATGGTTTAAATTTTAAAAGACCTTTCTTCAAATTCGAAGTGCACCTGTGTTTTTCTTGTTGAAAAATGTAATATCAAATTTAAAGAGAATCGTATAATTACAATTGGATTTATCTTCTGGATAACATGGAGAGGAGGGAGGGGCAGCATGATTCTATCCATCTCCCCCAAAGTTTTGGAGGCAAAATGAAAGTCCCTCACTCCCATTTCCTACCCATCTGTATTGCTTTTTGTGAAAAAACAGAAGTATGCTGCGAAAGGCCTTTCTTTATACATTTATTTCAAACAGTGAAGCTCAGGTAATGAAAAAAAAGCTACATACAAGTAAGAGAAATCATGTCGGTAAATGCAATTATTAAAGTTGTATTGATCGTGCAAAACAACAAGAGGCCTGCAATGCCAAGTGCTGCTACATGTAATCCCCCTGCATCCCCAATTAGAGAGGGGGGGGGGGGAGAACAAGTGGGTTTTTTCCCCACATAAAATCACTCTAAATTTGGTCAAACCCATCATGGGAGTTATTTTTTTTTTCTGCATGTAGTGACTCTGAATCCTTCAAAATGCATTTTTTGAGGAAAGAAAAAAATAGCCTAATTGGAAGCAGGAAGGGGGGGGTTATAGGATTTTTTTTCTACATGTAGTAATTCTAGATCCTCGAAATGCATTTTTGAACAAAGAAAAAAATTGCCTAACTAGGGGTGGGGGTTATAGGAGTCAAATTTTTTTCCTGCATGTAGTCACTCACTCTAAATCCTTCAAAATGCATTTTGAGCAAAGAAACTGCCTAATTGGAACCAGAAAAGTGTGTGGGGGGGGGGAGGGGGGGTTTGGTGGTGGCTACAGGAGTGTTCATTTTTTTTTCTGCAAGTAGTCACTCTAAGTGTCTCGAAATGCATTTTTGAACAATGAAAAAAATTGCCTAATTGGTGGGGGGGGGGGGGGGGGCAGAAAGGGTGGGGGTAGTGGGGGCAATAACTCTGACAATTTTCATTGTATAATGGTGGTCATCAAATTTGAGGTAGACATTGTTCCCAAAGAAGTGTATACAAAACAAGAGGTCCCAGGGGGGCCTGAGGGCGCTCACCTGACATGGTAGTCTGAATATCAACCCAGAGAATTGATTTCAACAAGTTGCATCTGCTCCTCCTAAGAAAAGCTTATACCAAATATCCAAAGATTCTGACCAGTGGATCTAAAAAAAAAAATATTTTTAAAGAATATTACTCATATTGAACGAAGTTATAATTCATGAACCCAGGAACTTGGCTTGAACAAACTTGAATCTCACTCCCCTAAGGATGCTGCACACCAAATATCAAAACATTCCGACTGCTGGATTTGTAGAAGATTTTTAAAGAAAATTCCTCATTTTGAACTAAGTTATAATTCAAGCTCCCACAGTGAGTCCAAATATGGACCTAGGGATATGGCTTGAACAAATTTGAATCTCACTGTTACAGTGTGGAAATATTACTGATATGGGTAACAGAAAGAAATCTGAGAATCAGCAACAATAACTATGAATTTAACTATTCTGAAATTTAATTTTAAAAAAAATTAATAAAAAAAAAAAAACGATACAAAGATATTTTACACTAATTGGTTTACAGAAAATAAAAACAGTGGTACTTATCAATTATTGAATTAGTCCAAAGTATAGTTTGACAGAATCCAGTAATCCAGTGGTGAAGAATCTTGTGAAGAGTTACCAGCAGGTTGTATTAAATACAAGAATGTCTCTTCAGAAACAGTATCCTGTAGATTTGTAATAAAATTTTCACTTAGAAATTTCAGCAGTCTCCAATAAAATCTAATAAAATGCTCCGCAAAATTTAAATGGTGTAAAAATCCAAGAAGTATTGGCGCCACAGGTAATTTCCAACTAATCCAGTAGAATCCTGGCTTTTCACAACATAATATTCTGTTTCACAGAAAGTATGAATTCTCTTTTCCAAGACGAATAGATTCTCTTCAAAATTCTCTTTTGGAATCAATCTTCCAAATTCACAAAGAAGCATTGCTTCTATAACACACTGGATATCCCGACAACTCGGCCTGTCAGAAGATAAGTCAGCCTTTTACGTGGATTCTCGCGCACGTTTAGATACATGTCTGTTCAAAGGCGATTTCATGGAGAAAATAGCAAAAGAGAAGGAGGAAAACGGGTGTTTTGAGTCGGTAAGTGTTTATTTTCCAGGTCTGTTCCTTTTTACGTTGCAAAATGTCATTGAAGTGGAATACTCTTTACTTGAAATCTGATTTTCTATATTTTATTGCCAAATTTCAATTTCAACAGGCATATTTTGCTCCAAATATTCATCATGCCTTCAGTTATCACTGTTCCTACCAATATTTAACATCTTTTCGCCCCTTTCATGTCAGAAAACCATTCAATGTTTGAAAGCAATACTCTCAAATATGCATTTTTTATAACGATATGTCAGTTGATAAAGATAAGACAGCCTGGGGAGGAATGATTGGTCGGCCTGATCTATCCAATTTAAGATTTTCCAACCAGGCCGACTTATCCTTCTCCTCAATACCCACCTTCTGAAAAATTCAGAATTGAAGATTCAAGATTGAAATTTTAAACATTTCGTGGGCATGGAAGTGTCCCGTAGATGCCAGACATTGAAGGGGGTATTAGTTGATGGCGGTTTACTAATTATTTTTGGACAAATATGCCGGTTGAAATGGAAATTCGTAGATAAAAAATGAACAGTCAGATATTCTCGCGGAGATTATTCCCTTGGCTCAATATATTAGGGGTGGAAATAAAAATATTTACGTAGAATGAACACTTACCGACTCAGAACGTCCATTTTCTTCACTCTCTTCCACCATTTTCTCCGTCAAATAACTTTTAAATAAACATGTATCTAACACGCGCGCGAAACTACGAAAAAGAACGACTTATCTTCCGGCAGACCGAGTTGTCGGGATATCCAGAGTGTATAATAAATGCACTGTCCTAATAATTTCCAATGGAAACAACTGCTGTTTTATAGAATAAATCTTTCTGAAAATAAGTTCTTCTGAAATGGCTTTCCAATGAAAGTGTCAATGACACTGTAGCTCAACTTGTCAAGACATGTACATGTATAGTATGTGACACAGCAATGACAAACATCTAGGTAATGACCTGATAACAAAGGTACATATAAAGTATTGTAACGGTCTGTACATAAATACTGGCCGTAGCCTGTAACAAATGTATAGGTAAAGTATTGTAAAGGTGGGTGACAGTCAGATGCTAAATTAGAAAAGAAATCTTTGAGTCCCAGAGTGGGTCTGACTGAACCCCAAAATATTTGTTCTCATAGCACAGTGATAACAAAGGCACCCCAAAACACACTCATTCCTGTCCCAAGGTGAAAACAAAGGTACCCAATAAGTTTCATGAAGATCTGTTCATAAATACGAGCTGTATAGAAGTTGAGACAAAAAACTGATTGGACCTAATTTCGGTACAAAATGGCCACTGGCAGCCATCTTGAATTTTGGACCGCACTCAGAAACACTCGTTCTCATCCCAAGGTGATAACAAAGGCACCTAAGAAGTTTCGTGAAGATTGGTTGATAAATACACCCTCTAGCCCAAGTCGTATTGACATGTGCACTTACAGTGTAGAAGTAGCACTAAATAAATCAAAATTCATCTAATTTGCATAATTTCTACACGAGAAAAAAACCCGTACTATATGTGATGTATTCCATGTTACTAAACATTCATACAAAAATTTATTCAAATCAGAACTTTCATACACTACAGAAGTTCTGTACAAAAGACTGATTGCACTAATTTTGGTACAAAATGGCTGCTGGTGGCCATCTTGAATTTCGGACCACATCCAAAAACACTCGTTCTCATCCCACGGTGATAACAAAGGTACCCAAGAAGTTTCGTAAAGATCGGTTCATAAATATGGCCTCTAGCCTGAGCCATATAGAAGTTCTGTACAAAAAATTGATTAGACCTAATTTCGGTACAAAATGGCCACTGGCAGCCATCTTGAATTTTGGACCGCACTCAGAAACACTCTTTCTCATCCCAAGGTGATAACAGAGGTACCCAAGAAGTTTCGTGAAGATCGGTTCATAAATACAGCCTCTAGCCCGAGCCGTAGTGACATGTGTACTTACTGTGCGTAAGTAGCACTGAAAAAATCAAAGTACATCTAATTTGCATAATTTCTGCACAAGAAAAAAACCTGTATTATATGTGAATCCCCCCCCCCCCCCCTAAGCATGGTGCATACCCAATATCAAAAGATTCTGCCTGCTGGATCTTGAGAAGAAGATTTTTAAAGAAATTTGCCTGAAATGCACTAAGTTCAAATTTGGGCTCCTATACTGAGCCCAAATATAAACCCAGGGGGGCCGATTTGAACAAACTTTAATCAGATCCACCCCACAATGTTGCATACCAAATATCAAATGATTCTGCCTGCTGGATCTGGAGAAGATTTTTTAAGAAATTTGCCTGAAATGCACTAAGTTTGAGTTCGGGCTTCTATAGTGAGCCCAAATATGAATTCAGGCGGCCGATTGGAACAAACTTGAATCAGATCCACCCCACAATGTTGCATACCAAATATCAAAAGATTCTGCCTGCTGGATCTGGAGAAGAAGATTTTTTAATGTTTTTCCCATTGCCTACTGTGTTAAAAAGTGCTGACTCAGCACTTTTTCAAAAGTCCTGAAAACAGTACCTTGTGATCAAACTGATAGGGATTTTTGTTAACCATTCTATTCTTCTGGATAAAAGTAAGCATTATACAAAATAAGAATGCTCTGTGTCGTGTAGTTTTTGAGAAATGGCAGTTTTAAGGTTCTTCCTATTTTTAGCTCCTGAGGTTCCCACGGGGCAATAAGAAAAAAAATTTTGCATCAATCAACTACTTACGACCCATTATCATCACATATCAAATTTAGTTCAAATCGACCTCATGGTTCTGAAAACCAAAATTTTTGCCCCTTCCATAACGAAGGCAAATAATGCCCTACAAACTTCTCTTGAACAAATTTGATTCTAAACCTCAAAAGGACTCCGTATACCATATACCGTATACCATATATCAAGTCTCTGCTACTGGTGGGTCATTAGAAGATTTTCAAAAAATTTGGCCATTTTTCCCCACTCCTCTGCTTAATATGAGCCGAAATCTAATTTGCATAAAAATCAAAATACCCCTATATAACTACTAATACATGAAATTTAATTAAAATGCGGCCAGTGGTTTAGGAGAAAGAGGCTCAAACACCACCTTCATGTAGGACGACGGATGGACGGGCAGACGATAGACGAAGAGTGATCAGAAAAGCACACCCCGACTATCAGTCAGGTGAGCTAAAAATTGATATTTGGTTACTTGACGTAGATATTGTTGCAAAAGAGACATATACCACAAAGAATTGAAATCTATTAACTATTGTTCAAATTATGCCATAAACAAAGTTCAGATGGATGGATGGACGGACGGACGGACGGACGGATGGACGGACGGACGGACGGACAGACGGACAGACAGACAGACAGACAGATGTCTGTCTGACAGACAGACAGACAGACAAACAGAGCTCTACACTATATCCCTTCCTCATGGTGGGATAAAAAGTAACAAAGTATGTGGTAGAAGCCTAATTTAAAATTTAAAGAAACTAAGTTTGAAAACCGTTTAAAACATAATGAGAATGAAACAATCAGTTGTAATGAATATTAATTAAAAAGAAAAAAAAAATGTAACCTTCAGTAAAAAAAAAAGTAAAAAACTTTAACCAAACCTCTAAATGTTAACAGAGAGACAGACAAACAGACGAAAGTCATGACTATAGCCCTGACTTTAAACAGTCGGGCTAAAAATTGATACCTCCCATCTAGACATTAACCCAAAGCTACATGTGAAATTTGGGACTGATCAGGTGAGAGCCACAGCCTGTAGGGTGAACTAAAGGAATTGTTGGACAATTTATATCCAAAAGAAAATGGCTGCCAACAGCCATGTTTCTCAACAAAAAGCTGAAAAATGCCACAGCTCCCATCTAGACATCACACCAAAGCTACATATGAAATCAGAAAGAGACTGGCTGAGAGATGCAGTCTGTAGGTTGTGCTAACGGAATTGTTGACAATTTATATGCCAAACATAAGATGGCCACTGGTGGCCATGTTTTTTTAACAAAATTTGGAAAAATCGATAGCTCCCATCTAGACATTGCCCCAAAGCTACTTATGAAATTTGGGAGAGATTGGGTGAGAGCTGTGACCTGTAGGGTGTGCTAAAGGAATTGTTGGGTAATTTATAGGGAAATCCAAGATGGCCTCCGGCAGTCATGCTTTTCAACGAAATTCTAAAAAAAAAATGGCGCCCATCTGGACATTGCCCCAAAGCAACATATGAAATTTAGAACTGATTGGGTGAGAGTTGTGGCCTGTAGGGTGTGCTAAAGGAATTGTGGAAATACAGACATTGGTACGGATGATCACAACCCAACCCAATAGCTCATACTTCTCGTTGTCAAGTTGAGCTAAAAATGTCCAAATGCTAACCATTTTTCTTTCATATTGGACTTATATTCACTATTTATCATCACTTTTTTGAAACCAAGATGGAAACTGCTAAACAAAGTCTTAAAAACAAAAAAATACCCTAGACACAGTCCTGGAAATGAGATGGGTGGGTACGAGTGCAGTTGTTCCTGTCAGCACCGTGTTTTCTATTTTACAGGAGCTACAAAAATGCACTTGTTGAAAAACATTGTAGAGCACCAATATACTGTGAGGGCATATAAATGTATGTTGTTTTGAGAAAACAGCATTCATTCTGTGGCCAGTGGCAAGTTACTGTTCTAGTTCAGCAGGTCTTTATACATTTAAAGTTTCTGGAATTTGGAGACAGAATTCCCTTTAAAATTCATGGGCTAACATTTTACGGGTGCTATTTACTCACGTCTTTGATTTCACAGGAGCCTAAAACTGTACCCATCAATTTTGTTCATTTCCAGCATTGCAGTAGTTTGCTGGACATACTGTTTGTTTAATAATCAGTTTTTATCGTAGATTCTTCTTGGTTCTGGATTAGTGAAACATCTATAAATAGATAAAATTGCATGCTCTCGATAATCAAAGATTATGAACAGTAAACAAATAATAATTTTACAAGGTCTTCAGTCTTTATTGTACAAGATGTTTGTGAAGAAAAAAACTACCAAGCAGACCAATAAATTAAGCCAAGAGTTGTTTTGGTACAAAAATGTTAGCAGACTTCCAGAAACCATTAGCACTGGTGCCTGATGTCAACTCTGTGAGTAGACGGCATATATTTCCCAGTGTTCAATACATCACAACCTTCATTTTAATGTATAGTTTGTATATATTTAATTTGAATTTACGGGATATCAGATGGGAATTTCAAATTAAACAAATTTCTCTCAATTATATAGTCCCTTAAGATGCTATAAATATAATGAGATTTTGTTTATTTTGAAATTCCCACCTCTGATATTCCTTAAATTTAGTGCTGAAACGGATATCCGGATATCCGGTTGAGAACCGATTATTGCCGGCAACCTGTTGAAGTGTGTTCAACCCGTTAACTGTGAACAAGTATAATTACGCGACGCAAGTGGCGAAAAGTACGGGATCAGGACACTTAGTTGGAAACTAACAAATGTATGTACTTCAATCGGTTTTTTAACAGCTTTCATCACTAAAACATGTACATTGGTGAATGGTTAATGGCTTAATGCTGTCAAAATGTTTATCCCAAGTAACAAACTAACAATCAGAATCGGGTTTGATATCATAAGCTTGTCGTAACAGTGTCGTCAATTGAAAGTTACAGAGTTGTTTACTCTGCCTTTCAATGTGTAACATCAAAGGCGCAAGACACCGTCTTTGAGTCTTTGATGTTATAACAAGTTAACAACATGTGCTGAACCTGAAGACTGTGAGCAGTGAGCAAATATCAAATAAAGTATCAATCCTACAGGTGTTTTTAATTCAATTATGAATTTATTGCCATTCGACGACTGAGCGCCACACTCAATAGTCTACTATTTCAAATTCAATAGCTCTGTAACAATAAATTGACAATACTTATGTACAAATAATGGATGTTCGATGTAAATCAGATGTCTGGGAGCAATTTGTTTTGCTGGAAGAAAACAAAAAGAAATTTGCCGAGTGCAAGCTCTGTCAGACCAGATTCACATATTCAGGGTCTACTTCTAACATGAAGCACCATGTACAGAAGAAACACTCAGTTGCGTCACCCTCAATAGATAAAAATGTTGTTGCTAGCACTAGCAGTTCGTCAAGTGCAAAGAAAGTTCAGACTAAACTGAACTTTCAAAAGCCCAAGGCAATGCCGAAATCTAAATGGAATGACATAACCAGGGCAATTGTTCAGTGGTGTGCGACGGACATCAGACCACTAAGTATTGTGAACGGAGAAGGCTTCAAGAATGTGGTCAGTCTGTTAAACCCAAGTTATGATGTCCCTTCTCATACTACAATCCGAAATTATTTGAAAGTTTTTTATAATGGGGTCAAAGAAGATCTGATCAAACAATTGAATGCCTGCTCTTCTGTCACGATAACAACGGATTGTTGGACGAGCTGCGCTAAGAGCTATGTCACTGTTACTGGACACTTTCTGGACCCAGAATGGACATTTCAGAATTTTGTGTTGTGCACGCGGGAGGTTAGTAACAGACACACTGCAGTAAATTTGAAATGAATTTGGAATTTCTAACAAGATTTCGGCTATTACAACAGATAACAGATCGAATATTGTTGCATGTGTCCGTGAAATGGGCATCACCCACATCCGTTGTTTTGGTCACACAATACAGTTAAGTGTCAATGCCGGTCTTAACATAGCTCAAATGTCCCGTGCGAGAGGAGGGGCAAGGCGCTTGGTGACACACTTCAAGAAATCTAATGTTGCCAGCGCAGAACTAAAAGCCTGTCAGAGACAAATGGACCTGCCCGAGAAATGCTTAATGCAAGACGTATCAACCCGGTGGAACTCCACCTATGCCATGTTTGAGAGGTTACTCGAGCAACGTCTGCCAGTTTTAGCAGTAATTTTAGATTCAAAGGTCACTTCACAGTCTGATGCTCGTATCCTGGAACTCAGTGACGAATATTGGTGCACAATGGAGGCTATTACACCTGTACTCAAACCCTTGCAGATGGCCACCACAGTCCTGTGTTCGGAGGTGTTTCCAACACTGAGTATGATATACCCAGTCGTGTGTGGTCTCTTAAAAATTCATTTCGTTTCCAAAGATAGTGATCCAAAAGTAGTTAGGGATTTCAAAAAAACTGTATCTGATGATTTGAAGAAACGATATTCTATTGATGATATTTCAACGAATCCCATCACAATAGCCACAGCTTTGGACCCACGCTACAAGGGCTTACTCTTCCTCGGTGAAATGGAAAAGGTTCAGATTTTTGATGGAATTGTTTCTCTGTTGAGAGAAAAGCCAGAACCATGCTCAATCCCTGGTGATAGTGTGACAAATACTGCCCTGCCAACAGTGCATCTTTCAGTCTTGCTCTTGACAAAACAAACACCAACATGAGTCAGTCAATCACTGATTCTACTGTATCGGCCACCACTTCTACTGATCCTGAAGTACTCCCCTCTGTAACAACGACCAGAGAGTTTTTACCAAAAAATAAACGATCTCGACTTGAAAAAACAAATGATGCCATGAAATTTCTTCTTGGGGAATACTATGATCATGGCAGAAGTGAACAAGACTTGGACGTTCGAGGCGAATTGAGAGCATTTTTGGATGCTAAAGTGTCAACTCAGATTTCGCCTACCGCGTGGTGGCAGATAAATAATGATAGATTCCCCAGGGTTGCGAGTTTAGCTCGCCAGTATTTGGGAATACCCGGGACATCTGTGCCCTCCGAATGAGTATTTTCAGTTGCGGGTAATACTGTTACTAAAAAACGAGCTAGCTTGGATTCCGATACAGTAGATGAGCTGATTTTCGTTCGTGAGTTCCTCCGAAAGAGTGGTTCTTGTTCTAAGCTACCAGCTGATCCCGAAACAGCAACAGGTATGGACACTGTGACTGATCAAATAAGCATTTCAACCACTACATTACCTATAAGGGACGATGCTAGTCATGCTACGGGGAATGCAGAGTGCTCTCCACATAGTCAACATACCACATTCAACACCAGCAATACTACAAACCCACCCTGCCGAGCTTAAATAGCCCCAATCCGAGTGGGTGCACTGGTTTAAGTGGTTTTAGTGGTTGAGGTTTCCAACTTTCCATGAGGTTGGGGCTGACCCTCACTGACATAAAAATGTTCCCAGTTTTAGACTTGTCTTCTCTGCAAATTACTACATTAGTACTTAAGTGTTAGTCGGACAGAAATACTATCGACTGATCTGTTCAATTTTTATAAAGTTCATAAGTTTGTTGAACTAATGTAATTTGTCTATGTTGTTGATTATCGATGAGTACTCACGTCGCAGCACTGACGAAAGTCACGAAACCCGGTATTAAAAATAATACCTGAGTTACTGTTACACAGTGACACACACCTAATATATTTGGTCATAACCCTCCCCCCCCCCCCCCCCATATCCCTGCCATTCCCTGGTGCCTCATTGTGTTCCGCATCTGAAAATTGGAATGGAATACAGCCATTGACTGTATTTCATTCCAATTTCCAGGCGTCAAACACAAGAAGCATATTTGGACATATCGCCCCCCCCCCCCCCCCCCCCAAAAGAAAAACAAACTAGTTCAGCTTTCCAAACGTAGTGGCTGCTCCTCTTCAGTAGAGGGGCAGCCTCCACATTCGGAAAGCTGAACTAAATCTAAATCAAAACTGATTTTCGCCGAGGAATTTATGATGAAGACTGAGAGATTAGCCATTGACTGTATTTCATTCCAATTTCCAGGATTCAAACACAAGAAGCATATTTGGTCATATTGCCCCCCCCCCCCCCTCCTTCCACATATCCCTGCCATTCCCTGGTGCCTTGGATTGCCCTCAATGTGTTCCACATCTGAAAATTGGAATGGAATACAGCCATTGACTGTATTTCATTCCAATTTCCAGGCGTCAAACACAAGAAGCATATTTGGTCATATCGCCTCCCCCCCCCCCCCTTCCGCATATCCCTACCATTCCCTGGTGCCTCGAATTGCCCTCAATGTGTTCCACATCTGAAAATTGGAATGGAATACAGCCATTGACTGTATTTCATTCCAATTTCCAGGCGTCAAACACAAGAAGCATATTTGGTCATATTGCCCCCCCCTCCTTCCACATATCCCTGCCATTCCCTGGTGCCTTGAATTGCCCTCAATGTGTTCCACATCTGAAAATTGGAATGGAATACAGCCATTGACTGTATTTCATTCCAATTTCCAGGCGTCAAACACAAGAAGCATATTTGGACATATCGCCCCCCCCCCCCCCCCCCCCCCCCCCCAAAAGAAAAACAAACTAGTTCAGCTTTCCAAACGTAGTGGCTGCTCCTCTTCAGTAGAGGGGCAGCCTCCACATTCGGAAAGCTGAACTAAATCTAAATCAAAACTGATTTTCGCCGAGGAATTTATGATGAAGACTGAGAGATTATTCAGGTTAAACATATTTTTGGGGACAACAGGTTCCAATAATCCGATTTCAATACATTTTTAACCTCTGGAAAAAACAAATAAAAGGCAAGATGCATATAATTTTTTTTCTTCCGTGGCTCAAGAAAATGTATTGAACTCAAAAATCTCTCGCAGCGATTTCAATTTTTAAGCGCTCAACCCGGGGGGGTATTTGACCTGGAACCCAAAACATATCAAGGGAGAGAAATCTAACTTGTTGGTTAATAACTTTATATCGGCTGAGGCGAGATGGCGTCATATCAAGTTGTCAACCAATTTTGAAATTGAAGTTATATCTGCTGAGTTTGATAATGGGAAATTCTGGACAAGAACAATGTGTCTGGTAAGTAATCTTTATTAATTGACAATAATTAACAAACACAGAAGACAGCAAGTGTAGCGAAACTCGTGTACAAGTTTTTCAAACGGACCACGAGTGAATTGGAGGAATCTGCGTGGTGTACTGTACCAATTGTAAGGTAAAACAGTGTGTGTTGGGCCGGGTCATCGTCGGCGGTTGAAAATAGCGGTTATCCGGATATTATCCGGTTACACCCCACGGTTAACCGGATACTAAAAAGTCTCAACCGTTTCAGCACTACTTAAATTCAAATTAAATATACACAAATTATGCATCAAAATGAAGATTGGAAGGTATGGAACACGTAAAATATATGAAATCAACTCACACGAGTGGACAGCAGGCACAACTGATTCCTGGAAGTCTGCTACCATATTCATACCAGAACTAAAAAGTAAATACGATATCACAAGAACAACTTGTGGCCAAATGTGCTTCAAATATCCAAGATTCCTGTACTGACAGACTTTGACCAAGAAGTGAGACAAAATGACGGATGGAGATAATAATGAAATTTTTAAACAAGAGGCCCCACGGGGCCTGAAGTGCTCATCTTGAACAAAACACAATTTAAATAGAGCCCAAGAATGAGTCTACATTAAGCAAGCCATCTCCATAGGATACACTATCAATCCTTGAATCCCTCAGGAGCGACAAACATAATCTGGGCATCATGCCTTTTCTTCAGTTGATCATAAAGTAAAATGTAGACCTCCCCTATGAAGCCCCTTGATACAACCTATGTGGATTAATCTTAGTTACACACCTCTAGAGGGTAAAGAATACAAAGTTTTTAATTCTTCAGCAAAATGGCCAATTCCGGCACCCACAGAGAGCCCAAATATTAACCCAGGCTCTTGATTTGAACACAGTTGAATCTGACTTACCTCGTGATGTTGTGTACCGAATATGAAAGCATTCTGACGGTTGGATCTGAAGAAGAGAAATTTTAAAGAAATTTCTTCGAATTACACTAAGTTTAAATTTGGGCTACCATAGCGAGTCCAAATATTAACCTATGGATCCGATTTGAACAAACTTGAATCTGCACCCCCTCCCCTCCCCCCCAAGATGTTGTATACCAAATGTGAAAGCATTCTGAAGAGTGGATCTGAAGAAGATTTTTGAAGAAATTCCCTCATATTGTACTAAGTTAAAGTCCCACACCCGGACTCCAAATTTTCAGTGTTAAAAAAAAATAGTTTTTTGTCTTAAAATTGACCGAAACGCATAAAAAACAAAACAAAAAATTCCGGATTTTGATCCAAAATTTCTAAGTCTGAAACAGGGCCCCAAATTTTCAGCCTAAATATGAACCCAGAGACATGGATTGAACAAACTTGAATCTCAACCCACTAAGGATGCTGCATACCAAATATCAAAATATTCTTATTGGTAGATCTGAAGATGATTTTTAAAGAATATTCCTCATACTGCACTAATTTAAACATTTGGGCTCGAGAGCCCAAATATGGACCCAGGGAATTGATTTATATGTGAAACAATCTTCCAAAGATGCTATATGTGAAATTTGAAAGCTTCTGGAGCAGTGGTTTGGGAGAAAAGTAGTCTTACATGTTTTTTCCATTACCCACAAGTGTTAAAAAATGTTGACTCAGCACTTTTTCAAAAGTCCCCAAAAAGTACCCCATGATAAAACCGGTAGCCATTTATTTTACCATTCCATTCTGTTGGTCCTAAGGAAACTTCACAACAAATAAGAATTCTCAGTGCCGTGCAGTTTTGGAGATATGGGGGCATTTTATTTTTTTATATTTTTAGCTCCTGTTGTTCCCATGGGGCGACGGGGAAAAGTTTTTTTTGCATAAATTAAGTACTTATGACGCAATTAGCCCTCATATCAAATTTGGTCCAAATCTGCCTCTCGGTTTGAAAAATAGAAATTCTGGGAGGGTCAAATATTCTTGCCCCTCCCATTACGATGCCAAATATAGCCCCACAAACTTCTCTTCAACAAATATGAGTCTACACCTCAAAAGGAAGCTGCACATCAAATATCATGTCTCTGCTACTGCTGGTTCATGAAAAGATTTTTTAAGATTTCATCACACTTTTTGGGTGTGGCCCAACCAATGGGCGAGTCCCAACCAATGGGCGGGGCAACTTCATTTGAACAAAATCAAATTGTGATGTCATAGCAAACTATTATCTCAAATATGAATTAAATTGGTTCAGCGGTTTGGGAGGAGAAGATGCAAATACCATGTTCACGGATGAAGGACGACGGAGATGGACGACGGACGGTGACTGTGAGTGATCACGATAGCTCTCCTGACTGAAAGTCAGGTGACCTAAATACCCAGTAGAAACCGAAACCATGGAAAAATCTCATAACCTCCCAACACTAGATTATAGGGTATTAGAATCGAATCGGCACTACCAGAAAAATATTGGTTCTCACCGATTGTCGTTTTTTTTGGAACAAAGTCACAAACCATGGACGGCAATTTCGCAAAGTACTGCTGATAGCAAGAAATCTGAGTACCATTATACTACTAATTGACAGCTCTGATAAATTTACCACCCACTGTTTCGATGGATTTATAATCAAATTAACGAAATGCTGGTCTATTGGAATCCCGTCCAGAGCTAGCTGCAATTTACGTCACGCATGTTTTGTGAAACGGCACATGATGAAAAAAGGAAACGACAATGACACAGGTCTGTTTTTTTACATTAGGCGTAAGCACTATCAGCAATTTCCACTGCATGAAAAAAACCGAGTTCTTCAATAGCTAATTTGATTACCTCCCTTACATTAGTTACCTTTCAACAGTACAAAAATACACTTTTTAATATGCTCCTGGTGAGCTGTTTATACGTCCCTATGTCACTTTGAACCGTGTTGGTTCGGTGATGGATAAAGGACTTTACTAAAAGCTGTGAGGGCCAAGCGATTACCTCGCACCCGAAGCAGATATCCACAATGCACAACCCGTCTCCGAGAGAAAATAGGGGTGGGGGGTGGGTGGGGGAAGGTGCATAATCAACTGCGCCGATGACTGAATTTGCCCTTGTGGTAAAATAATGTGATTGTAACGTTATTGCTAGACCATTTAATAGATGTCTCAATGCATAAGGCAACTATTTAAAGCATGTCAATTGCAGTGGTGGGTCATCCCGTTAGGGGTACAATGGACATGTCCGGGGGACCCCGGTCCATGGGGCAAATGTGGGAACCTACATGAAGCCAACCGGGCCCCCCCCCCCCCCCCCTTTCGTGTGGATGTGAATGAATCGCCAATTAGGTGTAAATAAATGTTACTGACAGGTGCGTAAAACACCCAAATCACATATCGCATTACAATTTTTCATCTTGAGTATCAGTGCACACCGGCACATACCTGCCAAAAGCTATGTTGCGATTCACCGTTGTTACTAACTGTGTAGACATTACATAGCAACCCATCCCTAATTAGCCTGACTGTCATTACTGAATCAGACTGTAATCTTTGTCGATGCGGAATAGGAATCTCGATCTCATTTGCGCAGAGGTCATCAAACTCGGTCGCATTCGCACAGAGCAGATTATCAATCCCCCCTCTGTGCAATTGTGATCGAATTTTCGATTCTGCATCGATAAAAAGGTCCGTTTGTTTCGGCGCCATTACCAGGTTATTGTTCTTACTGTTTTATATTTATACAAAAACATGGCCGATTTCGAAATCTCTGTTGACGCCTCACAAGTACTCAAATGACAACAATTAAAGAATAAAACATAGTTTGGATCAATAAACTCTGCCCAAATGTAAGGAAATATGTGTACTATCGATTGCAGCCGGTAATATGGGCGAAAGCTTGAAATATATTACTAATTTCGAGTTTTAAGTTCCCATAAAAACTTGATGGGAACTTTTTCTGTAGGATTGAATGGGAAGAATCTGAACACAGAGGGGTAGCCACTACGTTTGGATCGCTCAACTAACTCATACGTAAACAAAAGCAAAGGCTTTGGAATTTTCCCCAATGCAGCTCTGTCGCCGTGTTTTGAAGAATTTTTATCCCCTAGCTTTGTTCTTGGATATGTAAGGCACATTTGGCCACAAGTTGTTTTGGTAAAATATTATTAAATTATCAGTTCTGGTGCGAATGCGGCAGCAGACTTCCAGGAACCAGTGGTGCCTACAGTCGACTCTATGAGTTGATTAAACATGTGTTTTGTGTTCTATACATCCCAACCTTCATTTTGATGTACATTTTGTGTATATTTGACGTCCAACCTAACTTTGGTCAAATTTCATGCAATTTTCCTTCAAGTCTAAAAAAGGCCCAAAATGAATAACCCTCCAATAAATTATATACCAAAATGCTTGGAATGAAACATAGAACATGTGGAGACTGAAATTTGCCATGGAACTGCTGCCATGTGTAAATAGCACCACCTGAAAGTCTGCTCTGGCATAAGTAAGAGAACAAAATTTTCACAATAGAATACCTCAAAATAAAATAACAGCTGCATTCTATAAATATTGAAGTACATACTCAAAGAAATCTTTTCCTAATTCATGAAAGTAATAAAGATTGAGACCAAATGTTATAAGTGGAGTGCTCACTGACTGAAGGCAGACATTTTCTTTTGTTTATGTTTTGATTTGGGGAGTTCAACAAAGGTCAACTTGAAGGAGTCCAGCAGAAGTATGGAAGGACAAAAGAGTGTCTCCCAATATAAGGATGTATGTGTTACTGTGGTAGTTTGGAAAGAAACTATGATATTCTCCTGTGTAGAATGCACTGAAAAGACTTTAAGTCATACACTGTAGTTGAATAAATACATTTACAAACCCCTTGCACTGTAACCCATTTTATCCCATGCATCAATTTGATAGCGATTAAATTGTTAAATTTGTCTGGTTTATCAATAAGTATAATAGCTTTGTTTACTCTTGGACACCAATGCACTCATGATATCTGTTGGAGAAGAAATAAGGGTAATTGTAACCTGTCGCTGCAATAAACCATCTAATGTACGGTACTTAAAAGTACACTGTTATTCAAAACACATCAAATCAACCTTACATAACCATTATTGCATGTACTTTCCCCAAGGAGGCTTATTGGCACATTGAGATCAGAAGGGCACATCCAGAGGGTCTCACATATTTTTTTCAAGAACGCAGTACACAAAGCAATCCCCAAAAGGTGACAAGTGAGCTCCATTTGACCCAAAAAATTTACCGGAGGGGAAGGGGGGGGGGGGGGGGGGCTCTATTCCTTGTAGGACTCTACCTCCGGCACTCAAGGCATATGCCTTTTTTCTCAAACTCTTTTTTCTTTTTGAAGATCCTGGCCACACATGTTCCAAACACTATCAGACAGGTAACCCTCCAAATAAGTGTATCTGCAAAAATCATGTTACATTGCAAAACATTCTTTTTAGACTTTTAGTTCTGGACCTTTCATGCTTCTTACTTCCAACTATAACACTTAATTTATCGATTAATGGGTGAATAGAAAAGTCCTGCCATAATCAAGTTAATCAACATTTTGAGTTCCATAAAGCCTTCAAAACAGCTCCGATGAAAGTGTCAAACATCAGATTGGTGGCTTTATACAGAATATTCATTAGGTTGTTGCTTGATAAGTAATAGGAACAAAATCTTCACCAGAAAATTCTGTAGCAATACAATTGAGGGTATTAGCAGGTACTTTGCAACAAATTGTAACAAATCAACTAGTTATAAACAAAATTTTCTAACTCAAAAGAGTGAAAAAGTACCACAACTCTGAAAAAATGTGGGAAGAAACACATGCTACAGCAGCTACACAGGCATTGTTTCCCCATGATGCTCGATCACAAAACCAAATATCCTTCAAATTGGAGTAGCAATGGTTGAGATACAAGGGAGAATGTTGGTACATTTAATGATGAATGGGTAAGACTAAGATTAAGAGGACAGGGGTCACCACAGCACGGCCCTAGATGCACCTTTGATTGTCCACCTTCCAGGTCTGGGGCATAATAATCGCAACACACCCACCTTATCAGTTCATAATTTCAGTAAAATAAAAGAAATTATCAATTTGAATTAATAGATGATGGAAAATATTGGCTTCCTTCGCCTTCTCGTACTACTTAATTACCACAAACAATATCAGTTTGATGCCGACAAACGAAACTGAACGCATGTGGTCTGGTTAAAAAGTAACTCGGCATGAATAATGAAGAAATTGCGAATATTTCATTTGTTTAAAAGCCAATTGCAGCTAATATTGACCGTGCATTCGATAATGACAGCGGTTATGTTTATTGTGATATGCAAATTGGGGGATGGTTTCCGGTGGAGATTTGTCAGTGCAAAACGATCACAAAAGACACTGATTGACGCTTGTTAGTATGGTTGGTTGCAAGAAAAAACTAAATTCTCAGCATCGTCCAAGCGCACATTATTTCAAAGCATGAATGCATCCTTTTCAACCCATCTTCAATTGGTCCTTTGCAGACATCAAACACACCGCCTCAAATTCCATGGTTACTTGGAAGTAAATAACTTCACAACATCTGGGGGAAATCAACACGCTCAATATAGTTCCAGGTCACTTGGAACATACTTCGTGAAAAAGTGATTTCTGAAGCATTCTGCTTACTTTATGAATATTGCCTTATTTTATGTGTACCGTCCCGATTTTATACACTCGGTTATTTTTTTACAAGTGGTTCATGTTGTCTTTCTAGTGCGCAATAATTTGGATGTTTTGTCAACAAAAAAGTTCAGACGGCCTGTAAACACGAGAGGGAATTTCGAACCATGTTTTGCAGTTATGACATTAACAGCTCAAGTATTTGCTGTCACCTGTTCAGGGTTCCCCCAGGTTAAAATCTGTGAAATTCAAGGCCATTCCAGGCCATTTCTCGGCAATTTTCGTGGATTTTCAAGGCCCCCATTTATGAAATTCAGGGCTTTTCAAGGCCGAGGCTGGCAAAGTACCCTAAATTATCAGATAACGACTAGAAACTTTCTCTTATATTTCCCTTTGTTGGTAATTCTAACACTTGACATCATTTCTTGGAAAACTCTTTCTGAAAGCTATCCAAGCAATGATATCACTGATTAGAATTAGTGAGCCTGAGAAAGACATTTTCTTGTGTTTATCCTACAACTGCAGTGTAATTACCAGGTGGCACAATAGCTATGTCTCTTGTACATGTACCCCTATTCTAACTGAATACTTACTGAATGCAAATGAATTGATGTCATCCTTTCTCCCAATGAGTAATGTTGTAAACTACATGTTACATGTAAATGACACATTTCGTAACCCACAATGTCTCCGGAAATGTCATTCGAAAAGCAAAATGTAATTCCGTTATGGGGAAGTGTACCTTCCAACAAGCTTGGATTAAATCAACTGCATACTATAACTGGTTACTGCCTGTTCAAGTTGAACGGTATTCAGCTAAATGCAGTAAGTGTCAAAAAGTTTTTAATGTTTCATACATGGGCGAATCATCCTTAAAATCGCACATGTTAACATTTGAAGTCAATAAGACAATAACACTTTCGTTTGGAAATCCAAACTCGGAATCCAGCGTGATGGCGACTGCCCATGCCAGGACTTTAAGATGACGTTGTGGCAAATTCATCAGACATACATGCTTCAGAAATACTCAAATAGTTCAACTGAACAATCATCCATTTGTAATATTTTCAATATGAATAAATTATCCACGCACGTGCGCTCAGTATTCGAACAGGCAGAATTTACAATAAATCTTCCCTTTGGCTTAAATATACACCATTGTGCTCGCCCACATCAATAGCAACCATTCACAATGCTTGATTCAAAGGATTTCAGTGTCACATCACTGCAAAGTTCTATCAATAATGCACGCATTCGACCTGCCGTAAATACTCCAAAATATGACCGGATTAATAAACCACAGAGTTACATTTGCTGTAAATGCCGTGAAATATGTTCGGATTAAATTACGCATCACAAAATTCTCAGATTTTCCAGGTTTTTCAAGGCTCCCATTGGAAATTCAAGGCTTTCAAGGCCTTGAATGACCTTTTGACGAATTCCAGGCTTTTCCAGGTTTTCAAGGCCCCACGGGGACCCTACTGTTTGCAAATCCGCTCATACATTGTCTCGAACAAATAAAGGGCGTGATCACGTCCTTGCATTCTTACGATTTCCCAAATTGAGTATTTCTGCAAGAACCACATCGTAATCACATGACAGGAATAAACATCATTGAAACATGGCCACATCCGGAACATCCAAAATTTGTGTTGGTGTTATTACATTCAAACATCAAAACCCACCAGAGTGTGTGTCAAAAAAATGCTTTCTCCGAGTCTGTAGTATGACTATGTTATCATTATATTGAGGACAAGGCTTTCGAATTACCGATTATTTTGTGGTTTTACCGGTTCGTTACTTATGCCATTGGCAAATTAATCTTCTTCAAAATCCTAAAATTCACTTTTTTTCCTGAAAAAAATTATATGTACCTTTTCTATGCACTTTACTCATTATTTTGATATATAATTTGCCTTTCCTTGCTTCTCTTATCTGTTTCTGAGGCATTGGGAAAAATGTCACAAAACTGACCAAAGACAAAGTTAGGTTGGACGACCCCTCAATATGAATTGAAGGAATATCAGAGGTGAGAATTTTCAAAATAAACAAACTTCCACTACTTATATAGGCCCTTAAGTTAACAAAAAAATTTAGGGGGGGGGGGGGGTGGGCAGGTGTCCAGTCCTGGAAAATCCTGAGGGGGGCAGGTTTCCTCTTCTGTCAATTTTGCCGGAAAGGGGGGGGGGGGGGGGCAGCCGGTTGGGGGGAGGTGTCCGTATCCCCCCCCCCTCTGTATATTTTTCATTCAAATTTACAAAATAACTACGTTCACACTTTAGGACGCACCTATTTCGTATTATAAGTATCAGTATTATCCAAATTCTGTACGGACAACGTGCAGCTCCCTGGGCATGGCATTGTGCTGTGGTAACGCCGCAATTGGAATAGCCATTTTCAAATTTTCCATGGACCGTTTGGGCGTGTCTTTGGTATTGGCTATTTGAACATTTTCTGGTTTTCAAATAGTTTTAAAATTTGTGGACACTTAACTCGAAGGTCTATACAGTACTTTGGGCGACCCTCGCTGAACTTGCAAAGTATCCTTTTACCTGTTGACTTAGAATGTGAAAAAACCGCATGCTTCGTCTTCGGAGTTTAAGTGACGCTACGCCAAACGACTTTCGTCCTTGCGGGGTTATGACTTGAAATTAGCCGATTGATCAAAGAAACAACCACCTATCCCCACTGAGTGATGTCCGGTGCCTCTAAAATTATTTATATGATGCTAATTACATGTACTTCGGTTGCAAATATCGAGAAAAGAATCTGAACTGTCAAGTTCTTTATCAACAAGACCAATACCGGGTCTGGACCTGCGTCGCTGCATGCAATTGATTAAAGTGTCGGCAAAGAGGAAGTGGCTGCACGGCAGATCTGAAAATTGCATACACGATACAACTCAACAAACCATGGTAAATCCCAAAATACCCTGGTAATACCATGGTATTACCAGGGTATTTTGGTATTTACCATGGTTTACCATGGTACTTTCTTATAAGGGCAAGGTCCAGGTGAAATATTGAATGAATCCGTCGCATAGAAGCCGAGAAAAGTGTGACAAAAAAATTCAATGTTCAGTGAGAACAGTCAAATTTCAAAGTATCGGCAAACAGGAAGTGGCTGCACGGCAGATCTGAAAATTAGATACACGATACAACTCATCATTATGAAGCAGCAGACCAAATATAACATCACCCCCTTTCATAGAAGCCAAGAAAACTTTGACGGAAGAAGTGTTTCGGACGGACTGACGGACGGACTGACGGACGGAGTCGAGCGGTAACTAGGCCTGCTCTGTCGCTGGCGAAGCAGGTAACAATAATAATAACACTTCGGCCGGCCGCTGATTTGTCGCGGTTCTCGTATGAGAAGGCCTTGGTTATCCATGTACTCCCAACTGCCTCCCTATTCCCACGCTTCTTCTCTCCTCCCAACACTCGGAGACGAACTGCTTGATGACATCCCATACCCCGTTCTTACCAATCTCTCCGATTAGCATATTAACCCTCTCATTTGAGTAGCCCACTAACCACATGTCTTTCATTCTCCCATCCCTCTTCCCCATTATACTCCCAGTGAACCTTATTCTTTTAGACTGGCATTTTGGGCATTCTAGAAGAAATAGTTCCAGGGTCTCCACCACGCCCAGATTACACATCTGGCACTCCTTTTCACTGTTTTTCCCAAAGCAGTGAAAAGGAGTACTAGATGTGTAATTTGGGTGAAAAAGGACGGGTCTTTTCGACTTCGCGAACATTCGGCCCCAGAACTGTATTTTTCAGTCGAGGCCGAATGTTCCCACTTTTGGTAAAGATTTTCGGAGTTTGGGAGTTGAAAATAACTTCAACAAATATTTTTTTAGTTCATTTTGATGTTTTTTTTTGTATATTAGGAGTTTTTCCAGAATATTTGGTATCAGGTCGTTTCGGCACCTGGTCATTTCGGCACTGCTTTTTAGGTCGTTTCGGCACCGGGGACAAGTCGTTTCGGCACCTATATTAGGTCGTTTCGGCACCGGGTATTTTCAGCATTATATATCTAATAAAATTTATTTTAGACTTTTGATATTTATCATTTCTCTTCAGGATTGTTTGTTTTTATTTGCTGAATGTTGTTTGTACCTTTATTGTCGGCTGTTTTTTTCCCTTATGATTACTGTTCAATGTTGTTATATTTAATGATAAGCTACCAACAGTTTTTTTTGTACCTCCATTGTCGGCATTTTTTCTGATGATTATTTTTACATTGCAGTGTTTTTACATGTACTGATAAGCTATCAAGATTTTTTTCCGTACCTCTATTGTCGGCATTTTTTCTAATGATTATTGTTCCATTATTGTTTACACACATGATGAGCGGTTCCCTGGCGATTGTTTTCATAAGTGAGAGTATTTTCTATATAACTGACCAGATTTTCAATCTTGTCATTCATCTACGAAATGTCTTCAGATAGTTGTCTATAGTGCAATGCAGCAGTACGGCCCCGACAAGAGGGACTCCAGTGTGATGGTTGCTCGGGGTGGCAGCATCGAAAATGTGGAACCGGTGTAACCCAGCAGGAGTACAGATTGGCAAATAGAGAGAACAGGGATATTGAGTGGTCATGCGCTACTTGCAGTCGACCATCAGCCAGCATCAGCAACCACGACGCAACATTTATAATACAACATTCGTTTGGGCCAGATGAATCGACAGAGCAAGCACCTACACAAACAAGGGAGTCATTCAATGTTGAATCTTCTTTCCGTGATAGACAGCCATTAATTGAAGATTCTATCACAGAAGACGTCCCAGCAACATCGGAGCATGATCTACAAACAGAAACAGAAACATTTGGCTTTAAAATTGTAGATGGTGGCTCGAAACGGGGGAAAAGGATGCTTGTGAGTGATGATGGCTTCAGCTTCACAGTCAAAAAGCAGAAAAACGATCATACCTTATGGAGATGTACGAAAAGATCCAAAGATGTCAACTGTCCAGCTACTGTTGTCCAGGACGGCGAATGTTTTAAAACAGGACTAAAAGGACACGTACATTCCTCGGAGCCCGGGAAATTTATAGCTGTCAGGATAAAAGCACAGGTAACTATGCTTTACTATGCTTCATTCTTTACTATGCTTTACTATGCTTCATTCATCCCTCGTTCCTTCATTATTTTAATGAGTCATTCTTTAACGGCGGGGTATTTCTGTTTAGATAACAGTTGTAATTAATCGCATTATTTCGAAAAATTTATGAGAAAATCGCGCAGATATGGATGTCCAGACACATCAGTTTGAATTATTTTCTTGTAAATTTAACGATTCATGCTAATAACGGCGGGGTATTTCTGTTTAGATAACAGTTGTAATTAATCACATTATATCGAAAAATTTATGAGAAAATCGCGCAGATATGGATGTCCAGACACATCAGTTTGAATTATTTTCTTGTAAATTTAACGAGTCATGCTAATAACGGCGGGGTATTTCTGTTTAGATAACAGTTGTAATTAATCACATTATATCGAAAAATTTATGAGAAAATCGCGCAGATATGGATGTCCAGACACATCAGTTTGAATTATTTTCTTGTAAATTTAACGAGTCATGCTAATAACGGCGGGGTATTTCTGTTTAGATAACAGTTGTAATTAATCACATTATATCGAAAAATTTATGAGAAAATCGCGCAGATATGGATGTCCAGACACATCAGTTTGAATTATTTTCTTGTAAATTTAACGAGTCATGCTAATAACGACGGGGTATTTCTGTTTAGATAACAGTTGTAATAACGGGGTACATGTATGTCTGTTTAAATAGAGATATTGGTTTTTTTAGGCTAAAATGAGGGCTCATGAATCAGTTTTTGAAAAGCCAGCGCCACGTATTGTAGAAGATGCCTTTCGAGACAACGCAAATATTGCTGCACCCGAGCCAAGTAGACCTAATCCTTCCTATTTGGTGAGAGCTGTGAACAGAATACGACAGAATCTACGTCCTCATGATCCTGCCGATTTGCAGTTTGAGCTGGATGCCGCATTTCTAGAAAGCAATACACTTCTTCCGACATGATGTCGAGGTACAAGATCGGCGGCATCTTATATTTTATACCAACAGACAACTTGACCTTCTTGCAAACGCCAAAACATGGTACATGGATGGCACCTTTAAGGTCGTCGACAAACCTTGGGTCCAGTTATTTTCCATCCACGCCTTCGTCAAAACTGGAAACAACACGAAACAGGTTCCTCTTGCCTTTTGCTTCATGTCTGGCAGACGAAAAGACGATTATTATGCTGTTCTACGAGCCATTGATCACCAACTGCCCGAGCAAATCGCTCTGAAGAGATTTGTAGTAGACTTTGAAGCAGGTATGTGGCAGGCAATACGTGAGCGGTTTGAAAATATCCCAATCCAAGGCTGTGTATTCCATTGGTCACAGGCGGTGTATCGTAAGGTTCAGGAACTTGGATTGCAGACTGAATATAATAGTAAAGATGAGGTGTACACCTTTTTGAGAAGAGTAATGGCTTTGCCGTTTCTACCACCGGAACACATTCCTGAAAGTTTTGACCGCCTGGCTGAGAGAGCTTCAACACACACACTGCAAAATTTAATGGACTATATCGAGAGAACGTGGATAAATGGAAGCGTGTTTGATGTTTCCAGCTGGAGTGTATTTATGTCCAGTGTGAGGACGAACAATGATACCGAAGGGTGGCACAATCGGCTAAATTCACGGGTGAATTCAAGAGGTTCAGTGCCCTTTTATTTACTCATCATTGAGATGTTCAAAGAGGCTGCAGCAATTCCATTGACAATTAAACTGTTATCAGAAAATAAGCTTCAAAGGAAACAAAGAAAGGAAGTCATGAAAACACAAGGACAATTGTTCGAACTATGGGATAGGTACACTAAAAAGGAGATTGGGACAAGTAAATTGCTAAAAAAATGTGCAGGAATTTATGGACCGTAATTGTGAAATGTTATGTAAATGTTAATGTGAAATATATGAGATAAATTAATTGTGCAGTGCTATGGGGTATGAAAACTATAAACAGAATATAATGTGAAATATAAGAGATATATTTATAATGTAAAACAAATTTTATAACTAGAATTGTTTGTCTCAAAAGCATAGCTCATGATCCCTCAGTTGAACGAGCTTGTTAAGCTCGTTCCATTGAGGGTTCATAAGCTGTGTTTGACTGCAAAGGGTAGTAAATTTACCCAATAAAATTTTATACATGTTGAATGAAAACACAAAATGGTTCAAAGATATTGATGTTCTTATGTACAAATATATATAATATAATATATATAATATAACATTATTCAAAGATATTGGTGTTCTTGTCTATATATTGCACGATATTCACCAACCAACCACAATCCCCTATTCACCTCCCCATTATCAAGTCACGAAACGCCTCGACTCGGTGCCGAAACGACTCGATTCAGTGCCGAAAACGCTCGGTGCCGAAACGACTCGACTCGGTGCCGAAACGACTCGACTCAGTGCCGAAACGACTCAGTGCCGAATCGACTCGGTGCCGAAACGACTTATTTTGGTGCCGAAACGACTCGAGGCCGAAACGACCCGATGCCGAAACGACTAGCATTCGAATATTTTTGTTTAACTTAAACAAAAATATTCTGGAAAAACTCCTAATATACAAAGAATAATGTATGGCGTACCTACATTTATTCCTAAAGTCGAAATATATTTAGCACGAGACCGATCCATAACGAATAATGAATTATAATGAAATATAAAATCCCTGTATAAAATCCACCGTAGGTATTGAATAACAGAATGACAATATATGTTCTCCAATGACGACATGGAAACCCGAAATGATATACTTCTTCTTGGATGTTGTTTGGCAGAACTCAGCTTAAAAAGTTTGTTTTTATAAATTCTTTTGAAGTGGTGATCAAAGTTCTGGCTTCTGATGAATGAAATGAAATGGTTTCACGCACCAAAGGCGCGCAGGGTCGCTATGGGGCAATCCCCTTTCAATACTCTGTGACTTTTGAAATCAGGAAGCTACACGTGTGTCTAGACGTGTGGAAGGAGGAAAAGGATCGAGTACTCGGTAGATGTCTCAGGCTAGATGATCAATCTGATGAAAAAGAATGAATGGTTTTGGCGCGCTGAAGGCGCGCTGGGACGTTGTGGGGGTAAGTCCCTTCCGACCTTCGTTTACTGTATAGTATTGTTCCTTTTACTTTTTGCTTCTGTCTTGCACCATGTCTGAGCGTGTTAAAAGGAGGAAAAGGAGAGAGTTACCGGCGTTTGTGCTTCTTGTTTCTCTTCTTGGAGGGAGGAGGCTGTGGCGGTGATGTTGTAGTAGATGTGTCATTTAGAATGGTCGTATAGTGGATGTGGTTGTATCAGTTGGGATGGTTATTGGTGGAAGGTTGTATTCTGCTTGAAGTGTTGCTATGGCCCGTTGGACTTCTGGACTTTTGTATCTTTCTTGGATCTCTTGGACGGCTCTGAGTAATTCTTCCGTGCGTTTGCTGATCTCGTCCATGTCGTCCATGGGTTGCTTTGTTACATAAAAGTTGCAAAATGTAATAATTATTACAAAATGCAACTACTTGGAAGGGAAAAAACTTTGCAATATGTAATAATTATTACAAAATGTAACTACATGGACGGGAAAAACGTTGCAAAATGTAATTAACTTTTTTTTCAAAGAAGAAAACGAAAACGAATTCGTGTTACTATACAATTATTAAAATAAATTTGTCTCTATGATTCTACGATTGTCTTCGAGTTTGTTATACGCATTTCTACGTGTATTGAGCGAGTTTCGTATATGCCCTAAATTTTATTACAAAGTGCAACTACATGGACTGGAAAAACGTTGCAATATGTAATAATCATTACAAAATGCAACTACATGGAGTGGAAAAACGCTGCAAAATGTAATAAATGTTACAAACTGCAACTACATCGACTGGTAAAACGTTGCAAAATGTAATAAAATATTTTCAAGCAGAGCAATCAAACCAATTCATTGTATTATACAATTATTAATAGCAAATTGTATCTGAATGTCTTAACCAAATGCTGTCAATGTGTGTTGTTTGTAGAGATGTCCACTGGTGATCAGTATATTGGCGATGACAAGAAATGGCTAGTGATCGTCTATGGTGATGATCTCTAGTGATCGTTGGGAGCAAGATAGGGATTAGAGGGCTATGAGTACTAGCCACACTAAGGCCCCTCCTCGCCCCTCACATCCTCATACGAGGAGATGATCATTGGTGGTCTCCATTGACGATCACCAGAGATGCCTAGTGATCATTTATGACGATCTCTAGTGATCGTTACTAGCGACCATTAGTGATCATATCCTTATATGAGGATGAGGGGGCCGTGAGGAGGGGCATCATTGAGTCTACGCCTCATTGCCCCCACATCCACACCACGCTCCCAACGATCACTAACGATCACTGACATCCATACTGATTGGCAATAGCAATATCAAGTTACTGCTGGAGCGAGATGGGAATGTGAGGGCTATGAGGTGCGGCCTCATTGGGGCATCTCCTCACAGCCCTCTCATTCCCATTGGGAAGATGATCAGAGGCATCACCTCCTAGACCTCATTGATCTCCGAGTATTCCGACGGAGAGCGCCACTGTCGCTGCCCCGTCCAGAAATTCTGGCCTACTTTACAAGGACCTAGTGAACTAGTGACCTGGCGACGCAGGGACCTCCAACCAGTGGCCAGATCGACAGCGACAAAGTCCCCTCTCTCTTCTCCCATCGGTGAACCTATCTCAGAAGCCCTCCATCCAGTGGCCCGATCTATCGACGCAGTAGCCTCCCTCCTGCTCCCAACGTTCACACTATCTCAGAAGCCCTCCAAGCAGTCGCCCGACCGAGAGTGACACAGTCGTACTTCCCTCTGCTCCCTGTGACCCTATATCAGAAACCCGCCAACCAGTGACCCGACCGAAAGCGACACAATCACTCGGCGATCCCACCATGGTGTGGGATATAGCGACAGTCAAATTCTACTGAGGGAAATGGCACCACTGACACAAGTTCTGTGCGAAATGGCATAGGGTAAGGCAGACTTGGTCTGAAGCGACTGCGGTGAAAGGCTATCACTGTGCGGACAGTGTTACGAAGGTATAGACATAGGCCAGGGGCGGTGTTGCTGGGCCCAATCAACGTTCTGTGGACATCGACCGCGGTCAACCCCGTAATGACCTTGCGCGCTCTCCATGACGTCACCGACGTCATAGCTACTCTAACCCTTTTTCTCTGTTGATTCCCGACTCTCCTGCATCTTCACAAAGTTTGCAGTAGGCATCCACACCCAGCCTGCGATGCAAACGACGCGAACTGTAAATGAGCTTATAGAGGTTGTGTTAGCGATATGAATTTGGAGGGGTGGGTAGTCTGGGGTCCGGGTGCGGATGGGGGTCAGGTAGAGAGCGACATAAAGGACCCTTTCGGGAACATAACATTCTACTCGTGCAGGATGATATGGAAACAAAAATACTTCACTTTGCTTTCCTTGGATTTTATGGATTTCATTATATTACCTTAGCCATGCACCCACAAGACATCTTTCCAGGCAAGCATTTTCATGATGAAAATGTTGTTCAGCTTTAGTGGTTTTAGGATAGGCGCAGGGTCAGGATAATGGGTGGCATTGGAACTCCTTTTTCATAGGAACTATTCGGCTATTTATTCGAAAAAATTACAAAGAATAAAAGTACAACACTTATTATTTATTGGTAATTAGAAAAACAGAATATAATAAGTTTCACAAATATAAATAGTACAGGCAGAAACTGGTTATAATTGAACAGATGCATGCAAAATTGTGAAATGGTTCGGCATCACTATTCCAAGTGAGAGTGCTAAACATTTTTAAATGCTTTCAAGTACGGAGAGGAAATCAGTCAGAGGTGTAATGTCACACCTTCTGAGGTCTGACACACATGAGGAAAAGAAAGTCTCGTAATTTGTGAGTGTTTACCAGAAATAGCCTACGCTTCCCCACTGCAAATAGTGTATTTTAGCTCCTGAAAATAGCTCGCAAAATAATATTTCTCATGCTTCTCACTGCCACTCGTGAGATATCCCTTGTATCCACTCGGATATTGTTCTTTGTGTTTTCGGATTTTCGAATTCAATTCGTAAATTTAAAATGATAAATGATTACAAGTAGTCTTTTTACCAGCTGTAGTATATGTAGTGCTCCCCTGATTCTGAGGTCTTGAGAAACAATACTAATAAAAAGAAAGCGTGTGAAAGCTTAAATTAATATTGCTATGTGTACCTCATATGCTCGAAACAATTGAAATCTGATCCGAAAAAGTAACCATCACCTGTCTGCTTGCGTTATCGTCGGTGTTAAAATGATATTGAAAAGTATCTGAAATTATCAGTTCACTAGTTTCATGAAACTTCGATTATTCTGCGCATACTATTGTCTTTCTAGCCATCCCAAAATTGCTGTCGCAACTATACTTTACAAAAATAACATATTTAAAATTTGTCTTGAACAGTTTAAAATTTTTAACATTTTTGCCTACTCATCAGACACTTCACACTAAATAAACGATGAGAACCTTGGCGACCAAACAGTTTTAAAAATCAGAACCTTTTAAATCCATTCAATGAAACTGTTCTTTTTTTCACTGAGTTTGGAAGACTTGGCACCTCGAGATAACAAAAGCGCACAAGCCATTTCTGTTGGAAAATCAATCCAGTCTGCTGCTATCCATTTCTTTGCGAGGTGCACGTTGCCGCTGTATGAAGTAAATTGCAGTCATTCCATAGCCCACAGTTTAAAAGATCGAAGCCCCACAGAAGACGCTCTGTACAACCCGCATATGTGAAAAAATCGTGCATATGTGAAAAACTGCAAATTGAAAAAAAAAATCAACCGCATATGTAATAAAAAAACACATATGTGAAAATGAAAGTGTCAATGACACTGTAGCTCAACTTGTCAAGACATGTACATGTATAGTATGTAACACAGCAATGACAAACATCCAGGTAATGACCTGATAACAAAGGTACATATAAAGTATAAATACTGGCCGTAGCCTGTAACAAATGTATAGGTAAAGTATTGTAAAGGTGGGTGACAGTCAGATGCTAAACTAGAAAAGAAATCTTTGAGTCCCAGAGTGGGTCTGACTGAACCCCAAAATATATTTGTTCTCATAGCACAGTGATAACAAAGGCACCCCAAAACACACTCATTCCTGTCCCAAGGTGAAAACAAAGGTACCCAAGAAGTTTCGTGAAGATCAGTTCATAAATACGAGCTGTATAGAAGTTGTGACAAAAAACTGATTGGACCTAATTTCGGTACAAAATGGCCACTGGCAGCCATCTTGAATTTTGGACCTCACTCAGAAACACTCGTTCTCGTCGAAAGGTGATAACAAAGGTACCCAAGAAGTTTCGTGAAGATCGGTTGATAAATACAGCCTCTAGCCCGAGCCGTATTGACATGTGCACTTACAGTGTATAAGTAGCAATAAATAAATCAAAATTCATCTAATTTGCATAATTTCTGCACGCGAAAAAAACCCATACTATATGTGATGTATTCCATGTTACTAAACATTCATACAAAAATTTATTCAAATCAGAACTTTCATACAGAAGTTCTGTACAAAAGACTGATTGCACTAATTTTGGTACAAACTGGCTGCTGGTGGCCATCTTGAATTTCGGACCACACCCCAAAACACTCGTTCTCATCCCACGGTGATAACAAAGGTACCCAAGAAGTTTCGTAAAAATTGGTTCATAAAAACGGCCTCTAGCCTGAGCCGTATAGACGTTGTGTACAAAAAACTGATTAGACCTAATTTCGGTACAAAATGGCCACTGGCAGCCATCTTGAATTTCGGACTGCACTCAGAAACACTCGTTCTCATCCCAAGGTGATAACAAAGGTACCCAAGCAGTTTCATGAAGATCAATTCATAAATACGGCCTCTAGGCCGAGCTGTATTGGGATTTGCACTCACAGTGATGAAAGTAACACTAAATAAATCAAAGTTAGCCTAATTTACGCACAAGAAAAAAACCCATATTATATGTAATGTATCCCATGGTACTAAACATTCATACAAAAAATTATTCAAATCAGAGCTTTCATATGGAAGTTCTGTGCAAAAATCTGATTGCCCCTAATTTTGTACAAAATGGGTGCCAGCGGCCATCTTGAATTTCCGACCAGACCCCAAAACAATCGTTCTCGTCTCACAGTGATAACAAAGGTACCCATGATGTTTCATAAATATCGGTTCATAAATACGGCCTCTAGCCCGAGCCGTATAGGGATTTGCACTTACAGTGCTGAAAGTAACACTAAATAAATCAAAGTTAGTCTAATTTGCATAATATAAGCACGAGAAAAAAACCCATATGATATGTAATGTATCTCATGGTACTAAACATTCATACGAAAAATTATTCAAATCAGAGCTTTCATATGGAAGTTCTGTACAAAAAAAAAAATTTCTGCATCGTCGGTACAAAATGGCTGCTGGCAGCCAGCTTGAATTTCGGACTGCACCCAAAAACACTCGCTCTCATCCCACGGTCATAACAAAGATACCCAAGAAGTTTCGTAAAGATTGGTTCATAAATACGGCCTCTAGCCCGAGCCATAGCAGCTTGGCACTTACAGCTCTGAAAGTAACACTAAATAAATCAAAGTCAGTCTAATTTGCATAATTTACGCACGAGAAAAAAACCCGTATTATATGTGATGTATCCCATGGTACTAAACATTTATACAATACTTTATTCAAATCAGAACTTTCATACAGAAGTTCTGTACAAAAAACTGATTTTTGCATCATCGGTACAAAATGGCCGCTGGGCTGGCAGCCATCTTGAATTTCGGACCACACCTAAAAACATTCGTTCCCGTCCCAGGGTCATAACAAAGGTACACAAGAAGTTTCGTAAAGATCGGTTCATAAATACGACCTCTAGCCCAAGCCATAGCCAATTGTTGACGTACGGACAGATGGACAGACGGACAGACGGACGGACGGACGGACGGACAGACGGACAGACGGACAGACGGACGACGGGCCATGACAATAGCTCAAATTTGACTTCGTCAAAGTTGAGCTAAAAATGGACCAAATGTAAAGAAAAGTTGAAAAACGTGTAACCGCATTTGTGAAAACTTTTTTTACTGGAAATGTAATAAAAAATGAAACTGCATTTGTAAAAACGTTTTTACTGCATATGTGAAAACAACTCGAACATGAGGATTTGATCTTGCAATTTTCAAATTTATAAAGATATCATTATTGGCACGGAGTTTCACCATTCTTATTCTGGGCATGGTAACTGAGCAATTCAGATGCAGTACGATCTCGACATCTCATCGTTGTTTTCCGGGGCCATTGATAGGAGGGGTGGAGCCAGTGTAGTAAAACCGGGTGCCCGGGGTTCTTGGGGGCCCGGTCCTTGGGTTCAAGTTCACCTTTAACAAGGGCCCACAAATACGTTTCTGTCTGTCATGTTTGTGGCAATTAAGTAGGCAATTGTACATTGCGCGAATTGCGGGCCCCACGCGAGAATAAGTGACCATATTTTGAAAGTAAAGTTTAAGTTTACGGCTAAAAATCGAAGAACCCTTTGACGCTCTAAAAAACAAAAGTCTTCCGGGGCCCCCACCGACGAGATGGGTACACCCCCACTCCACTTTGCCCAAAATTGCCGTTTTGCGGCTTGTATGATCCCAACGAACACACCGCATAACTACTATGTTGTAGTTACGTTATGTGTTTGAAGGAATGCGCCCAGAATCACAGGGCCCTGTTTTTAAAGCTAACACCGGGGCCCAAGGTCTGTCTGTCTGTCTGTCCGTCTGCATCTGTTTGTCTGTCCATCCATCCGCATCTGCCCATCTGTCTGTCTGTCTGTCTGTCTGTCTGTCTGTCTGTCTGTCTGTCTGTGTCTGTCTGTCTGAGCGACCGCAGATGAACTTGTGGGCTTCATTTTGTCCGTCCTTTACGTAGGGCCAGTACTAGTGGGGTTTGGGTTAGTACAGAAACCACTTGTGAGGTTCCTAACCCACTTGTGAGGTGCAAATTGTGAGGTGTGCAACCGGGAGAAAGACCAAAAAAATCCTCACAAGTACATCTGCGATAGAACGTCCGTCCGTCCGTCCATCCGTCCGTCCATCCGTCCGTCCGTCCGAGTTGATTGAAGAAGTTTAGGGGCTGTGGAAAGCTGTCCGTCCATGGTTTAGGGGCCATTTTGTGTTTTTTTAAGGGGCCATATCTGGTTTAGGGGCTTAACATAAGAATGGCTCCTAAACCAAAGAAAAAAAAGGGTTTGGCTAGGGTAGGGTTAGGATCAGGGGTGGGGTTAGTGTTAGGGTTAGGGGTAGCCTCAGAGTAGGGCTTATGGTCGGGGGTTTAGGTTTCAGTGAGGGTTAGGGTCAAGGGTGGGGTTTTAGGGTTAGGGTCAGAGTAGGGTAGGGTTAGGGTATGGTTTTGGGGTGGAGGGGTGGGGATAGTGCTACACAGAAGTTCTAGGGTGGTTAAGGTTAGGTTATGGTTAGGGTTAGTTTGCCCGTAAATGTGTCCAAGTAACCCCTAAACCCGATTTTTCCGGACGTCCGTCCGTCCGTCCGTCCGTCCGTCCGTCCGTCCCTCTCTATATGTCTCCCTCTGTCTCTCTCTCTCTCTCTCTGTCTCTCTCCATGTCTCTGTGTCTGTCTCTCTGCCTCCATCTCTCTCGCCACTCTGTCTGTCTGTCTGTCTGTCTGTCTGTCTGTCTGTCTGTCTGTCTGTCTGTCTGTCTGTCTCTCTCTCTCTCTCTCCCTCTGTCTGTCTCTCTGCCATCTCTCTGGCCCTATCCGTCATCTATCCATCGCTCTATCCCACACCCATCTTGCGCTCCTCTCACACACTGCCCTCTCTCCACATCCTCCCTTTGTTTCACTTATTCATTTCAATGCTCCTCCATGACAATGTTTGAGTTTTCGGGCCGAGTTGTTCAAAATCAGTTTGGACATACATGTAGTAGTCCCACTATCCACGAGTCTATCATATTCTATCACATGCCTTGCAGCATGTTCATCATAGCAGTGGGTGGGTACAATGTGTGATGATCTCGCTGATGGTGCAGGAGCCTCGGAACCAAATGAGCGCACAGGGGGACGGGGGGGGGGGTCTTGGTCACCCACTTTTTCTTCCATCCATGTTTTCAAAAATGCCGTTACATGCATAAAAAGAAAGAGCACAGAGAATAAACTTATGGCACATTGAGACCGGCATCTGCCTTGACCCTGCACGCCAGGATTCCGACCACGAACCCGACTCACCCCACCTGAGTTTGGAATCCTGTTTCGTACCTTCAGAGAAGTCAGCCATTTATGTCCCCATCTGATGAGAATAGTGTTCAAACTTGTGAAAAAGAGGTCATGTGTTCGCGACTGGCCCACGCAATCAGATTTGTGTCCATGGACAAGACATTATTGCCATTTTGGAGCCGGCTGAAGACATCGTTGAAAAGGAAGCCAGAATGAATAAAGCTGAATCAGTCGAGAAACAATCTTGCACTGGTGCCAATCCTTTCAATTCTAACACCACGCCCTAACATATTTAAATGACACCAATTATATAATAAGCGTAATTTACTGGGTTGAAATTCAGCAAGTCAGGGCTGTGACAGATGTTCTCGCACATGGCATTTTTCTTTGTTCTATCTTTCCTTTCCAATCAGGTTTCAGAAGTCATCTTGTCAAGTACAGCCATCATCATCATCTTTGTTCAGTGGGAACAGCCATTAGTTTTAACCTCAAATGTGACCTGAAGGCATAACCAATAATTAGGGCTGGTGGACACAAGTCAGGGCAAGTGGAGCGAGTGATGCTAGAAGGGCATTGTTGTTGCCAACGCCATTTTTTATTCAAGGAAGGTGACTTTGCAAACAGACAGAACATCACTATTTTGGGCTTAAATTCAGTGGTCCATACAAGTAAAAGAAACATTTTACTCGCAATGGATCGCTATCTTTAAGCCCAAACAGTGATGTTCTGTTTGTTGTCGCTCTTCCATGAATAAAATGTATTCCTCTGTCAGTATTTTTGTGAATACCACAAAGCGTGATTCTAATCAGGGGTGGCACCAGAAAATCCCTACACTCTCCGACAGGGGAGGTTGAGTGGACGTGGAACCCATCGCGCCGACCATAGCTCGACACAGTGAGAAAAACTCTGAAAATAAGCCAATGGAAATGCAACTAACTCTTTTCGAGAAAACAGAATTATTGTCATGAACTCTTGAAATGGAGGCATTTCTGTACAACAATTTTCTAAATCTGTCACTTTTCTGTATATTATTCAATGCAAAACTGAACATGCACAATGTAAATTTCGACTTTTTAGGGTGATCTGAGAGTCACGCACGGCAGATCTGCGGGCTCCGCACATGAGATGATCTCCCCGACCAACTGGCCAAATTTCCCGACAGGAGGGGGCGGGGGGGGGGGAGGTAGGAGTGGGGCTAGACCTTGCTGAAGGGGGTGGGGGAAGCTCTGCTGTTACCCCTTGACACCAACCCCACATCCAGCACACCCCACTCCATTGGAGCAACCCCTAAATTTGCTAGTCAAATCGATCACAACGAAATTGTGAAGTCCTCCATCCCAAACCCTCTTGCAGAATCTCCTGAATTCTTCTCTGCTCATGTCGTTTGCGACGTGATCTCCGTAGATGTGATTGAGATTCTTGAGATCCTGGCGAAAGAGACACAGTAAATTAGCGTTCTCCCTTATCGTCTGTCTGGGCAGTCAAAAATAATTCTGAGACAGGTAGAAACAGACCACATTGCTGTGACGACCCCTAACGTAATACGATTCACATCAGTTCTGTCTCTCCAAAAGCAGATCGTCGAAAATCATGAGATTGTTATTTTCTGATTTCAATTCCCTGGGATCCGGAACGTCGCTCCCGTTCTCGTAAAATCGACACTCGACGTTCGAAGACGCATTTCTCTACATCAATTCCATCGCTGCACCATCCAAAATGGTCGAAAGAGAAGCTCCGCTTTTGTCAAATTCCTTCCTACTGTCGAAAATTCTCGCTATGACATCCTTGGGCAACGTACGATCCATGCACTCTCGAAGCAGTCTGTATTCAGGTTGAAAGAGACTCTTGCCGAACACGAATAATCTGTCGTAATCCAACCAGCCGGGTTGTGACAAAAGATTCATCAACAGATTGGTCTTTCCACAATTCAATTTTCCCACTATCAAGCCCCTTGTGCTCTTGGGAAAGAACTCGTTATTCGACCTCTTGATCGCGGTGTCGTTCCAAGACATATCTTTGATGTCCATCTTTGTTTTTTTTTTGTTTTTTTTTTAGATTTTCAAACTTAATTTTTTATGTTTTTTTCAAACTCAGTTTATAAATATTATTATTATTTATTTATATTACACCATCGCGGGTTCTCTTCAATCCAGATCCACTCATCATTTTGGCTAAATCTTGCATGGGTACCACAGCATCCTTAAAATCATTCCAACTTTTTGGCGATCACTCTAACGTAGCTGAACGGTGGACTGATCAACTTATCGATCAATGCGTCCGCCACCCTCTTGCCAGCCACCGAAGTGAGTGGGTTTGAACCAGAATGTCACCATAATTGTCAAAATCCTGATCCTTGTAATCTCCAGGCTTGTTGTAAAGGGGAAATTTGCACAGTCCAGGAGTTATTTCATACCTATTCAAACCAACGATTAAATCATCATCATCCTCTCGCACTTCAGTGTTGCCCACAAAAGTCCTACCGCTTGAATCCCTGTAAATTCCATACAACAGATCTCTCTTACCGCCATCATCGGACTATGCGACGCTAGTAGTGGTAGTAATCGAAGCTGTATCATCGCTCTCGCTCGCATCGGTTTCGATTTTCATGGGAACGTAATCCGGTGAAGATCTTTGAAAGGAAAACTGCCTTGTAAAACTACCAGGTAACGAACCTGTTCTCAAAGAACTCTCTTTTATGGGTCTCAGTTCCTCAATGATCTCCTTCTTGCTTCATTCCTAAACCTCCGTCACAGGTTTGAATAGTTTGGTGGTCTCTCGTCTTAATTCCATCTCTCCCAATCATCTGCTTCTGTTGGCAGATCGAATGCTTTTCTTGACTCGTTCATATTCGTCGAGGAGTTTGTCCTTTCGCTTGGAATCTTTGATGTGTAAAAACATTTTTGTTCTCTCGATTATTAATATTTCTTTTTTAGAGTGTGGCAACAATGATTATTTTATTATTCTCAAAATTAAATGTGATTATTTTATGTTTTTAAATAAATAAAATTTGAAGTCTTTAATATATATAACTAAAACCAGTTGGAAAGAAAAAGAAAAACATTACAAATGAAACCTTGATAATGCATCGCTTCAAACGCATTAAATCACATCAACAGTTATTTTCCCACAATGAGAAACTTAGAGTTAATCTCAAATAAACATCGATAATGCATCGCTTCAAATGCGTTAAATCACATCGGTAGTTTATTTTCCCCACACTGAGAACAAACTTGAAGTCAATCTCAAAATAAAAACCATCTATAATGCATCGCTTCAAACGTGTTAAATCACATCAGCGGTTATTTTCTCCACGGTGAGAAACTCAAAAAGTTCATCTCAAATAAACATCCGTAATGTAGTGCTTTCGAAAACGCGTTAAATCACATCAGTTAATCATTTGAACTGTTCGTCTTTCATCTTTAGAACAGTTTTTTCAGTTAAAATGATTTAAGTGGAAATGACTTATTGAATGAAAAACTGTAATACATCCAATTGTGACAAATGGAGTTCTTCCGATGTTTGCAGTACGTTTACAGTAAGATCACTTTGAAATGCGACCTGCTCATCAGCCTGATAAACCAGACTGATGATTGTAGCACGCAGGAGGCTCTATTTATACTCTCCGCACAGAGAAGGTTTTGCAAACGTACTGTAAACGTTCTTAGTGCGTCCAAATCATTGTCACTGCATTGCTAGTATGTTCACAATACGTTTGCAAAACATTTGCAAATGTATTGTAAACGTTCTTAGTGCGTCCAAGTCGTTGTCACTGCATCGATAGTATGTTCACAATACGTTTGCAAAACGTTCTCTGCGTGGAGAGTATAAATAAAGCCTCCTGCGTGCTACAATCATCAGTCTGTTTTTCAGCGAAATGCAAGCGCCAACCTAATCGCAGCAGAGTGACTGAGTGGAAATGAAAGAACTCAACAAAACTGATTTGTTACAATTTACCTCAAAACTCATAACGATTTTTATTTTTCATCTGTTCCCCTCCGCTAGAAAATCTCGCCGTTTTCTTCTGCGATCAATCGCGCCACTGTCTAGACCACGATTACAGATGTGGAGAGAAAATTCTCATCAATTCTAATTTTTTTGACATTTCTTAATTTTGTATATTTTGCTGTCCTGGAATCCGCACTAGTTGGTTATTGCATGGTTTGATCAATCGTTGGCGAATGTTGGGGAAAATTTTAGGATCGATTTTCCTGGCATGGAATCACCAATCGTTTTTGCTGACTGGATCGCACCCACCGCCGTCTAGAACGCGATCAAGAATGTCGGTGTCCTGGAATCCCCAAAACGCATTTTGATGCTGTCCTAGAAACCCCAAAGCATTTGCCGGCGTTCGTCAATGATCGATCGAAACGTCTAACTCACGCACGATGGCAAATGTTGAGAAAATTTTGGGTCAATTTCTTCGATTTTCGTAGATTTTTCTTCCGCACGAATTGTGCTGGAATTTGCATTCGTTCGCCAAAGAGCGTATAGGAGTCAGAAAGAGGGAATCAAACACGTATATAGACTGGTCGATTATATAAAAACAGCATTTAGTCAAATAAAATCGCAACAGCACTTTCTTGGATGTAGAAAAAGCGTTCGACTCGGAAAAGCACAATGGCGTGAGAGTAGGTAATAAAGGCTGATTCAAACACAGATGACGATGTACGTGTACATGTACACGTACATTGATGTACACCTCCATAGGATTTAGTGTTAAAATCATGTACAGGTACACGATTTTAACGTTTTTTAGGGTGTTTTAGAATCGGCTTTGCCGATCCAAAATCACTGGATTGTATCCAAGAGTGAAAAAAAACGCATGAAATTTTACGTATGTGTACATGTAGCATTTTGTCTTTGAATCGGCAAATAGGTTTCCCCCATAGGATTCAGTGTTAAATTGCGATCAAAAAACGTTTTGTCATTTCTAAATCATTATCTTGCTGATTCTAAATCATCCACGTCCATACACGATTTTAACACTGAAACCGTATGAGGCGTACACGGAAATCCATTTGCGGATTTTTACGTCGGAAATCAAATCGTGTACGGTACACGGAAAAGAGGTGTTTCTGAACTGGCAAACCCACTGTCACGTTTCCTGAAGAAATAAAAAAAAGTGATTGATATATATAGGAGAGAAAAAAAAATATATATAAATAAATAGTTATTTAAAAAAATAATATATCAAATCAAATAGATAATAAAAAATTAAATACGTAAATCATGAGCGATTCTCAGACTATTAGAGTAAGGTTTCTTTTAAAAATGCTGATGAGAGCCTACGCATTCTGCGTGAACGAACAACTAGGTCATCTCTTGTTAGAACAATGCGTCGGATGTCGGGATCACCTAGACTTCGATCACAAGAATCGTTCGTGTCTGTGGATGGAAAGGGAAGATATAGTCGTCAAGTATTTCGAACCGGCGTTCAAACGCATTCAAATCGATGAAGTGATCGCGTTTTGGAAGAGATTACTCTTCTGTAAGGATCAAAGCAAGCCCACAGTTTCGGAAGAACAGAAATTGGCGCGTAAAAGTCTGACTTTAGGAGATAAGGGATGCATCATGAAATTATTGTTCAATGAAGCATACGTCTAAGTTTCTTGTTGATATAAAATAAGGGAGAATAGAAAATAAAAATAAATACACACATAATTTTTTTATCTAATATTAGAAAGAAAAAAAAAACAAAAATGAGAACCAGAAATAAATTGTATCCAACGTTAGTGGACGAGGAGGATGAGAAGCCGATCAGCGTTTTGCCGACGGCACCATTGCTAGAAGAAAAAGAAAGAGGACAGAGGTATCGCATCGATCAAATCAGTAGAATCCAAGAGTATCTAACTCGAGAGAGAGATTCTCATCATTCTCTCAAGAAGAAGTATTCGCATTTCATGAAATTTGTCAACGTGATCGACACGACACTCATCACGATTTCCATGGGTTTACACGTGGCCGGCATCGAATTGTTGTCAACCGCAGTCGGCATTCCGATGGTGTTGACCGTAGAAGGAGTGGCTCTTGCCGCCGGATTGTTTAGCACGCTCGGAAACTTTTTGAGTAGGAAATTATATCTGAAGGCGAGGAAACACGACAAGATTCACGTCTTGGCCGACTCCAAGATCGACACGATATCCAAAATGATCTCTATAGCGTTGAAAGATGGTAGGATATCGGACGGAGAATACTTCACGATATTGAGCGAGAAAACGAAATTCGATGCCATGAAAGAAGCCATGAGAATCAAGACACGTCAGATCATCAAGGAAGAGATGAAGGATTCTCTCGTGGAAAAGGGGAGGAAAGAGGCCAGGGAGGAATTCAGTAAGATGATAGAACTCAACAGCAGCGATTGAAAAAAAAAATATATATATAATAAGAACAGAATTAATTAATTATTAAATTTATATATAAAATAAAAACGAAATTAATTTAAATAACTCTTAAAAAAAAATGTATTGCGTAAAGTGTAAGAGAGTTACCGAGACGAGTAATTCTCGAGAAGTACGAACTAAAAACAACAGACAGATGCTTCGCGGAATTTGCAATGTGTGTGGTTCTGTCAAGACTCGATTCGTCAAAAAAAAAGAACGCGAGCAAAGGTAAAGGCATCGTGAATAAAATGATCAATAATCTACCTTTCGAAATGCATCTGCCCGGTCACAGTTTCACGGGACCCGGAACGAAATTAAACAAGAGACTTAACGCCGATCTGACTCCCAAATCTTGGAGCAAACCTGTGAATAGGGTGGATCACGATCTGTACTACGCTGGGCATCCTGACACCAAGACTCGCAACGCGATAAAAACATGTTGGGAAAATTGACAGGCATATCGAATCTGACCAGGAGAGAGAAGATAGAACATTCGCTGGTCGGCAATCTGATCGGTGCGAAATGTCGATTCGGATGGGGCGTTAAAAAAAAAAAGCGCATCGGAAAAGAAGAAGAAACGATTATTGATGAGCGAATTGGCCGAGGAGTTACACAAACCCATAGTGAGTAGTTTTCGAAAGAGAAGGGTGTTCATGAAGGGTTTGGATGATATTTGGTCTGCCGACTTGGTCCACATGAGATCGTTTTCGAGGTGGAACGAGGGTGTCAAATATCTATTGACGGTCATCGACGTGTTTTCAAAATACAGTTGGATCAGAGCTTTGAAGAATAAATCGGGACCTTGCATCGCCGAGGCTCTGAAGAGCGTGTTCGACTCGACTTCTCAAAAACCGAGTAAATTGTGGATGGATAAGGGAAAGGAATTCTACAACAAGCACGTTCATTGATTGGTAGACCTCTACTCGATCGAAAACGAAGAGAAAGCCACCGCGGTGGAACGTTGGAATCGAACGATGAAGGAAAAGATGCACAGATACTTCACGGCGAATTCGACCAAGAAATACATATACGCTCTGAACGGTCTGGTCAAAGATTACAACAACACGTGACACAGATCCATCAAGATGACTCCCGTGGAAGCTAGCGATCCTCGAAATGAAAAACGGGTCTACGCGAATCTATATCCTGAAAGATCTAAGATTAGGAAGAAGTCTAGAACGCCGAAATTTGCTGTCGGTGATCGAGTGAGAATCTACGCTTATAAGAAGCACTTCGAAAAGGGTTATACTCCTCGATGGACCTCGGAAATCTTTGTGATAATCAAAATATTTCACACCGATCCGGTGACTTACGAAATCGAAGCTTTGGATGGAGAAGAGATCATCGGAAAGTTTTACGAACAACAATTACAGAAGACAAAGTTTTGATAAAGAAAACAAATTTCTTTTATTTACTTTCTTTAATATTTTCTTGTTTACACATATATATATAAGAGAGAAAAATAATAATAAAAAATAATTAAAAACTATTTTTAGATAAAGAAAGCAAGTTAATTAATAAACAAAAAAAAAACTAAAAATCCTTTAAAATGACAAATATACTAGATATAGCACAAAGCATAGTGAAAGATGAAAGTATTCAAGAATATGAGGTTCACGAATACGAACCGGTAACCAGAACGAGTTCGAACAATGCGGGAGAGATAAGAATCAACGTCGAAACTCAAGATCTATTCATACATCCTAGCAAGAGTTACATAGTGGTGCAGGGACGTCTCACCAAGGAAGATGGGAGCGACTATGCCGATGACGACACGGTTACTCTAGCCAATAATGGCATCATGCATCTATTCAGTAATATAAAATACATGCTATCCAGACAAGAGATAGAATCTGTGTTTCATCCCGGTCAGGCCACCACGATGTTCGGACTCTTGACGTATCCTGATGATTTTTCGAAATCCAGAGGACTTAATCAGTTGTGGGTGAAAGACACCGTCGGCCCTGCTAGCGCCGGCGCCGTCTTGATATTCGACTACGTCGTCAAGACGTCCAGACCTAAAGGAACGTTTTCGTTCAGGATACCTTTGAAACACATCTTTGGATTTGCGGATGATTAAAACAAGATCATGTATGGATTCAAACACAATCTGACGTTGATTCGAAAAGGAGACAACGACGCAATAGTGAGACTCACTGCGACCAATGTGGGTAAGATAACTCTACACAAGATATCGTGGTTCGTTCTGCACGTGGAGCCTTCGATTGTGGAAAAAGCGCGTCTCTACAAGATCATAGAATCCAAGAGTAAATTACCCGTGGGATTTAGAATGAGACAGTGCGACACGGCTAGCATTCCACCCTCCATGAATCATTTCAATTGGAGATTGACAGTGAAATCTGCTTCCAAGAGACCGCGTTTCATCGTTGTTGCGTTTCAGACCGATAGGGACGGGTCTCAGGAAAAGAATGCGTTGCTGTTCGATCACTGCCATTTGAGAAACATGCAAGTGTTTCTGAACGCCACGAGATATCTAGCAATCGATTACAACGGGTCGTTCAACAAGAACAATTTCTGCAGAATGTACGGCGACGCCGCTGATTTTAGAAAGAAGTATCACAGTCTAGACGAACTGATGAGCAACCCTAACATATCTCCCGGCGAATACAAGTTGATGTATCCCATGTTCGTATTCGACATCAGTAAACAGAGTGAACGACTCAAGAGTAGCGTCTTAGACATTCAGATCAAGATGCAATTCGATAGGAACGTGCCGAGAAAAACCAAAGCCTTCGCCCTGGTCCTGTCGGATAGAGAATTACAATTCGAATCGGATGGAAATAAGATGTTGATCATTCGATGAGAGACGAGTGTGACAAAAAAAATATATATATAAATAAAATTAAAAAATTATTATAAAAATGAATGATAAAGAAAGAGAATACTTAAGAAGAAACAGACGTGTTTTGATTAAAAATATTTCGCAAGATTCGTTAGCAATAATTCTAGACACTTTAGTCGAAACAGAACCTTTGATATTGACTGATTATATGAGATGTGAAATCAAAAGTAAAATCTTGATAGAAGATAAGACCAGAAAACTTTTAGCCACGTTGACGTATAGAGGACCGACTGCTTTTCGAGAATTTATAAAAGCTCTTCAAAATGCTAAAATAGATGTTGACGCACGTTTCGAGATAGGTGATCCAATTTCACGAGATGAAACATTATGAGAAATAACGTATTAAAACAAAACCTCAAAAAAAAAAAATAAATGAATAAAGTAATGTGATCTAGAGAGATTGAACATCTTTCTAAATCTCATTACTTTTTTTTTTTTGTTTTTTAATAAATCACACATTATTTTTTTTTTTTAATTCATTATTTTCCACGCGTTCACTGTTTGTTCAAAGGAACTAATTCGATCAGTAGACTCACCACAGAAGTGGCGGCTTCAGGATTATTGGTTTTCGTAACGAAATTAATCCTGTCTCTGGCATTCACTTTGAGAGGCGTGCCGAACGTGCAAACATTCGCGTGTTGATTCTCAGTCTTTTCGACGCTGTATCTCTTATCGCTCTCTACTCCATTCACCATGAGATTGACAACCGCTCTGTTATTCAAATCCGAGGAAGCCAGACTCATTCAAAGGATTTCACCTCCCAGCGGCATGGGATATCCCACCTGACCATGTTTCGATCCGCTACCTCCATTTCCGAAAGACCACTCAGCTTTTCCTTCATCTAAGGTGCCGGCCTCCTCGGCCCACACAGTGATCAATTGTCTAGCATATTTAACTTTCTCCACCACCGAAATCAGGGTGCAGGCATCCGTCATGTTCACGGGATCCGGTAGATTCGTGAGCGTGTGTCCACCCATGTCTAGTTTACCTTCCATGATGTCACCCTTTCTCCAGACTGAGTTGTCGTCCACATACTTTCTGCTGACCGCGCTGGAATCGAATTCGGGATCGTGACTGAGTCCGAATAAATTCTTACCGTTCATGTCGATACCACCCTCCATGGTTCCGCCAGATTGTTTGTTCAGGTAGAGATCGTCCACTTGCGATTCTAGGTATTCTTGTGATCGTATCACAGCAGAATCCACGTAGCCCTTATTGACCGCGGTTGAGTCCGCATCTGTGTCATCGACCTTCGACAGATTCAATATCTTGTTGAATCCCACATTCAGATCCGATTTCATTTCTCGTCTGTCAGACTTTCTCTGTTCCAGATCTACTTAGTGTTTGGTCGCTACATCCTTGGGATTCGTGGGAGTGGCCACGTTCGTTATCTTGTTAGAATTGGCGTTCAATTCCGAGTGCATCGTTTTCTGAACATATCTATTTCTCAGGTGTTCGCTGAATCTCGCGTGAGAGTCGTCCTCGTCCGCGTATTTCTTGGTCGCGGCATCAGTTGGATCTATGGGATTCGCGACATTCACCAAACGTTTGAATTTCAGATCGAGATCGTCGGTCATGGTTTTATGCACGTAATTATCTAGCATGATTCGTTCGAAATCGGCATTCCCCCGTCGATGTATTTTTTAGTCGCAGCATCTGCGAGATCTATCGGCTCGGGAAGATTGTAGAGCTTCTTATCGTTCATGTTCAAAGGTTCTTCTCGAGGTTCGTATCTCTGAACGTAACATTCGTCCAAGTTGGCAAGGTCGTAACCATCGTCGACTTCGAACGTCTTCCTCTTCTTTCTCAGGTTGACTTTTTCGTCGTCACTTCTACCAAATTTATCGACTGGCATATTGTTGTGGGATTTTTTTGTTTTTTAGAAAAAATATATTCAAAACACAGTTTATTAAAAATGAACTATTTTATTTTTATTTTTCGTTTTTATTCGATTAAAATTTTTTAAAAAATAATTTATTATCTCTATATATACTATAAAAAAAATCTCTCTCTAATGTAAATCATTGAGAATGTCTTGAAATCGATCTCTTTCAGACCATCTCTTGAGAACGTAGAGACACAGGTGACCGCAAAACACTTGATCTGGTGATTGCACTTGTTCCGTGTTGTAACGAACCATTGATTTGTTGAAATAGTTCTTTATTTCTTTTGGCGGCGAGATTCCGTAGCTGTCGAAATAATAATTTTTCTTCTTCCCGTTCTTGATCCACGCCACCCAGTGAGTGCCTTCACCCGTTGAATCGTCTAGATTTAAAATTCCGCATTCCGATTGTCGAGGGCTTCTCTTCGGCAAGGCATCTCTGGAAAACACGCCTAGAAAATCTTTGATTTTCAAATCTTTTGCTGCATTCAACAGATCGATGTTGGAAAGGGGTTCGTTAGGTAAAACGACACCTTCTACGGATATCTTTATTTTCTTATTCATAAATGCGTATATATTTTTTTTATTTATTTATTATATTATAATTCACTAAAATAACGTTTTTTTTTTGTTTTTTTTCTTTTTCTTTTTAAACTAACTCTCTCGATGTCTCTATCGATTTCTATAATTTCGAATCCATCTCTATCGATTTCTATAATTTCGAATCCATCTAATTCCTCTTGATTTTCTGGAATCCTATCATCCACAATCATATCTGGAATCCAATCATCCACATTCATATCGTCTCTAATTAGATTCAAAGTCCAATGTCCGAGTGCCAAAGTGCTTATTTTATCGTCTAACACGAATCTCTTATCATTGTCAGCCGTCAGCGAAATCTTGTTGACTATTTTGGTATACAAGTCGGGATTTTCGCATCGAATCGATTTCATAGTCTTATACACCGGACCACTTCCTAACAGACAATCTTTATACTCTTGGAAAGAGATGTTTTTCTTCACCACGCACGCTTTAACTCCTTTGCACTTCTTGATCTCTTCATCTTCTAGACGATAAGCATACAGTTTGGGTCTCAAGCCCACGAATTCGACGATTTGTTTACCACCCCTCTCGTCCTTAAATTTACCCAACACCTTCTTGTTGTCGTTCGATTGAATGTTGGACAGGTGATCGACGGGATAATTGCTCGTGTCGAACCATGCGGCCACGTCCGGAGATATATCTCGGTAGATGTCTTCTGTCTCTATCTCATAAACTAAACTGTCCATGTCGGTGAACAGTAGTTTGACTTTATCACCAAATTTTGGTTTGACGTAATCGTAGTGAAACTCTACATCAATCGCTTGCTGATATCTAAAATGATCGGTCCGAGATAATACGGTTTGTCGAACTTCAGGTGCGTCTTTTGCATGTGAATGGCCACTAGATTTTTGTCGAATATGGTTCGGTGTTTGTAATTGGGTTTCGCCACCAATTTTTTAGCTCTTTTCTCAGACGTGACGAGTCGAATGTCGGTTCTCTTCCTGATGTTTTCCATCGATTTACCATACACGCAGTTGTTCATGTGTTTGAAGAAATCTTTTTCGAAATCGTTCTCGGCTCGAATTCTGAGATTCGTGTTGAGATCGATGTATTTTTTCATCCAAGGCTCTTCTTCGAATCGAATGATGCGATGTATGTCGATTAATTTCATCCCGTAATCGACGTACTGTTTCAAATTCTCGTTGTAGACAACGTAGTTACATTTGATAAATAAATTGGGAATGAGTTTTTCCTCGTCTCCTTCGTTTGGTTCCATTCGTTCGGGAGCCAGCGGATAATCGTTGTGTGGAATGTGTAATTCTTCCGGATAGTTCAAATCGACTTCTAAAATGCAAGGATAGTCTCTCCATTTTTGCATCTCTTCCGGTTCCGTCACCCATTCGAAATTTCCAATCGGTAAAGGATGACTCATAGCCCAACCGTACAGATTATTAGCGTCCCAATACTGTATGTATTTAATCGACCGTTTCGAATCGAAATCTTCTTTCATGTAGGGATTGTTAGCTTCAGAATATCTTTGAGAGATCATCACCTCTCGCAGTCCTTTCGAACATGAGCAACATGTTCACGTCGGATAATAATTCCAATTGGACTTCGGTGGTCTTCAACAGAGAGTCCCACGCCAGACCAGGTGCGGTGAAATACCAAGCAGGATCCAGATCATAATTTTGACAACAGACGTCTCGAAAATTTTCGAACACATCTGCCAAGAGCAGAACGTCGGTCTTCAGATAGAGATCATGATAATCTCTCATGGTTTTCATATCAAATGATTTCCACACGTTTTTGGTGTGTTCGTAATTCTCGTCGGAAATGTCGGATTCGTATAATTTCGAATAAAAATCTTCTTTCGAAGGTAGTGCGGTGTCTTCGAATCTCTTTAGATCGTTCATGTAATCGTAAGGATAGACTCCTTTCCTCAACATGACGTCTACACATTCTCTGAAATGTTCGCTCGTGATTTTAAATTTATCCTTGCTCATGTTATCGACTAATTTTTCCAGAGCGGTCGATATGAATTTAAAACTGTCGATGAAACGTATGCATCTACGAATGGATTTCGTTTTTTCTTCAAACGTATTTCCGTTGATTACTCTTTTCTTCTCCATGAGCTTCCATTTCGTGAAGGAAATGTATCTTTCTTCGCTGTTCGCGATGCAATTTAATTCTTCGTGTGAGGTGCCGAGATTTTTCACGAACAGATGACTGTCGTAACCCGAGAGATTGTGAAACATCACCGGATAGAAAGCAGCATCTCGATATTTTAAATTACACTTGCTGTGAGCCGGACCACAATACAGACCCATGTAATGATCGTGGTCTCTAACCTTCTTATTTTCCTCCGAATTCTCGTCGAACGATTGTCTGCATATGTGACATTTGGTGGCTCTGTTATTTTTGTCCTGCTGCTCTCGCGTGATGATCATTTTCGCCGGAGTTTTGAATTTGTTGTATAACATTTGAATTTTCGATTCTAACTCTTCCACGAACCTTTGGGCCACGTCGTCGTCTTCATACTGTTTCATGTAGGTGAAGGGACCCATGTCGTGTTGCAAGTCGAAAGCGCATTTCATGTAAATGCAATAGCCCGAAGGTATGTGTTTTTGATATCTTTCGATGTAACTTTGAAGAGCGTTGGGTTGACAGGAAATCATTTTCGTGGTGAAACATTCAAAATCGGCGTACACGACGAATGGTACTTTTAACCTTCTATTATGATTTTCAAACTTCACAATGGTGTTGGGTTTGGGCATTTCGACGGCAACACCTTGATTTTCGTTGCAATATTCCTGATGTTTCGCTAATGATTTTTCGCTCTTAAACATGTTCAAGCAGTTGCAACATAAACATACCTTATGTTCATGTTTATTATTTTGTCTCGACAGTAATCGGCTCGGATGTTTAACCCAACAATAATGACGATTGTCACCATTCGAAATCAATAATAAAATAATCATCTTTTCTCTTTCGAGATACAAAGTCTGTCTGAGAGGATAGATCGTTCGTTTTTTGTCATCGTATCCCAAGACATTCACCGCTACGGTGGGATTTTGAACCTCGAAACGTTCGATGTGTTTTAACTCTGTTGGAAAAGTCACTCCGGTCCAATCGAGATTTTTAGAAGTCTCCTCGTAATGAGAAACTCTGTCGGGGTTCATTTTGACAGGGTATAAAGCAGAAGTGACTGCCCATTTAAAACACTGATCATCTTTATTTCTCACGTTGACCACGGCGTGTTTTTTAGCTAAGAAATACGGTAATTCCACGTAGGAAGATCCTTTCAATGAATCGTTTTCAGTTATGTGAATTTCGAGTTTCAACACCTCATCGAACCTCCAATTACTACCTTCATATTGATAATTTGCGAGAGACATCAACATCTTGTCTTTCATCTTTTCAAAAACGTCCGATAAATCTGAACCTCAAAATACGGGTTCATCGTTAGATCTGAAATATGCATTTTTCATGATGCTCTCACCGGACTTCACATCGATTTTATTCATCACACAATGGAGTATCATCTTAATTTTTAGTCCCACGTTCATGTATTTGTGAAACAAATCCAATACTTTTTTCTTCACCCGTTCCATGAACAATTTCGAATCGATTTTCTTCAACGAGGGAACCACGTCGAAAGTTTTAAAAATACCTTTGATCGCACTCTCCCGTTCTACGGTCTTCGATTGAAATAGTTCCGTGGCGAGTTGTGCTAGATATTCTTTTCCTTTCCCTTCGTTTATTGCTTGTAGAATTTCGCTCGATATATCTCGTTTACCTAGAATCTGAAGTGCATCACTCGTTTTCGTTTTAGTTTTTCTTTTCTTTTCTTTCAAAACTTGAAGTTCTTCTTCAATGGCTTTTCGTTTAGTCGTCTTCTTATTTTTCACAATCAAAATGTTTTGGGTTTTTTTCGACATCGGCATTTCAATTCCTTTCACTATCTTTTTCTTCTTCTCATTTTTCACAACCGATGCATTTTTTGACGTCGTTGCTATCGGCATTTCGTTTGCCTTTCTATCGTTTCGCAAATATTTCTGTATGACTTCAGTTTTTTTTTATTTAGTTCTATGATTTCTGAAATGTGAAATTTTTAACAGTTTACAAATCTTGTTTAACCGAGGTACGGTTTTCTCATTTAAATACAACAGATATAAGATGACTTTGAAATTGGATGAAGCCATGCTCGATTTGTTTTACGAGTACCAAAGCGATCTGCAGAAAATCATCATCGCTAAAGATAAAGAATTCAACAAGGCCGATTTGACACTGTTCTATGGAAGTTACATATATCCAAAAATCTCATGCGAACTCGTGGACAAATCGAGTGGTGAGAGCGCATTCACCAATGTAAAAAAAAGAGTAAAGATAAACATTCAACACATTTTCGAAAAAGGAGAAAACACGAGTGTCAACATGCAAATAACAGACTTGGAAATATAAACAATAGAGAGATTGAAATGTTAAAATTTAACTTTTTATTTATATATATATAAAGAGAAAAAAACTTTTACTAAAAAATTTACATTAAAGAAAATTAAAAAACAAAAAAACCAACTTTTTTTATATATATATAAAGAGCAAAAAAAAATAAACAAACTTTTTTAACAAATTATTATTTAAATACAAAATTTAAAATATACATTATTTGCAAGAATTCATAAAACAAAAAAACCCCAAATAATCGATCATGATGACAACAACACCTAAAAGATGCGAATTGAAATTGAAATGAGTCGAAACGTGTAAGAAATTAGGTTTTAAAATCTATAGATTACAATGACACGATCCCATCGAATTGAACGAGGTCGAGACGAAGGGCTTAGAGCATAAATACAACAAATATCGCATGCCTTTGAAATTGGACGAAGCCGCACTCGATTTGTTTTACGAGTATGAAAGCGATTTGCAGAACATCATCATCGCCGAAGATAGAGAATTCGACAAGGACGATTTGTCGTTGCCCGATGGAAGTTACATATTTCCAAACATCTCATTCAAACTCGTGAAGAAATTGGGTGGTGAGAGCGAGTTGGCCGAAGTAACAAAACTCAAAAGAGTAAAGATAAACATTCAACACATTTGCGAAAAAGGAGAAAACACGAGTGTCAACATGCCAATAACGGACTTGGAAATATAAACAATAGAGAGATTGATTTTTTTAGCGAAGAAGAAGGAAAAAAAAAACGTAATGAGATCATCTTGAAAACATGAGTGTCAACATGCTAATAACGGGCTTGGAAATATAAACAATAGAGAGATTGATTTTTTTAGCGAAGAAAAAGGAAAAAAAAAAGTAATGAGATCATCTTTTAGATCTCATTACTTTTTTTTTTGTTTTCCTTCTTCACTATTACCATATATTATAATAACGTTTCCTTTTTTCTTAAATTTCAGCGTCGATTCTTCTTTTCTTTTTTTCTTTTTTTTGTAATATGATACGTTTTTATAACAACACATTTGTTTATCCAAATCATAATTATGAACGAATGTTGTGCATCTCTTGGTAACACTCGCATCATTACCATTCTCTTCAGAAGGTAGTGGTGACGTCTATCCCACTGTTTATCTAACTCTTTCATCAGTTCTTTCCTTAGATATCCATCATTAGCATCTAACCATTTTTCCACATCTTTTTTTCACACTCTGTCTCGCAATATTCATCATTATCATCTAATTGTTTCTCCACCTTTTTATCCATTTTACATATTATTTTATACTTTCTATGATTTATATTTTATATAATTATATAATTTTATATTATAATAACATATTCAAAATCGGTATATTCTTGAACGGTGAATTCTCACTGAGCAACAAACCCTTGCCGAGTCGCTCAACGTTCTGTCCACTCTTCAGATAGAGACCGTTTCCACTCAAACAGTTGCCACCTCTAACGGGTTCTAGATAAATCCTTTACTGCTGTCGTCTACGTGGATGCGACACACGGCTCCTCCCTTCTTCAAAAACAGTCCGCTGCCACCCATTAATTTCTCAACTGCCGAACTCGTGAGTCCCATGAGAGCTCCCACGCTGAGAGTCTTTCCGAGAAAGGGTAGTGCCTTTGCGGCGAAGGGTAATGCTTTTGCGGCGATTCCTGCCAATAGCGGCAGAAACCACCTTTCATTCTCAAATTGTATCTCAATTGAGCAGGACTCAACCTCACCGTCAACCCTCTTCCATCGCGAATCGCTTTCTCCATCCTTTTGATTTGACTTCTGGTCCAGGCAATCGAATCCTGACCGCCTCTCGTCAGATCTTCGTGAGTGAATTTGAATCTCACCACCTTGCCTCAAGTTGTTAACGCTCTCTTAAGTTTCTTCCTCTGTCCTGCAGATATGTTCACGTTTTTAATCACGTATTCTGTCATAATTCTTTTTTTTTAAATATATTTACTTCAATTGTTTTCTTGTTTAATAATAATTATTTATATTAAAATAATTTTGTAAAATTAATATTGCGTTTATTTTATTTTTGTTATCTATATATATATATACACAATATTTAATTTTTTTTTTTTGCTTTTATATTTCTCTTATGTGAAATCGTATCGTCACCCTCTCTCCGCGAAGATCTAACAGTTCACCATTTTGATCCGTCAACGTGGTTTTGAGACTATACAACGTGTCTAAAATCACTGGTAGATAAACTAAATTTCGAGGTCGCTTCACGATCTTATAACCTGGAGACACGTTTGGAAAGAAGGAATAGATCGTCGGTTGAGCACTACCATTCACGTAGCTTCCAGCAATCACGTCCACGTTCACCAGAATGCTATTGACTGCGAGAATGTCGACCATATTTTCAGATGCCGCGTGGCCTCAATACATCTTTCGATCGAATCCCAACATCTTGCCTATAGAATCATCCGTGTTGAAATCCACTCGAAAATTATCTTCCAAATCCAACATCGTCTGTAAGGTATTAGGATTGGGAGTGAGTCTGATCTTGTTGCTTCCCTTTCCATCCATCTTCATTCGCGTCTGAATGTAATTGTTCAAATCGTCTATGTCGTAACTCCCTTTGGGAATTCGAATCTCCAACCAATCCACTCCGTCAGAATACTTGAATGAGTTATTCTTTTCGGTGACGTTGGGAAAGGAATAATAAGTCTCCAGATTCACCATCGCCATCTCGTATCTTTTCTCTCTATTCAATTCGATGGAAGGTTCGAATTTCATAGCGAATCGAGTCGAATCGCGACCATGATTTGAATGGATTGTTTTGCAGCCGTATTCTCGGCTATCCGTTCTAACAATTCTCCTTGTTCCAACATTATATTTTTAAATTTATTTTTTTTTTTTTTTCAAAACTAATTATTTGAAGATTTATTATTTTCTAATTTTTTTTTTTTATTTTCACGCTCTATCTTATTATCATCAGAAACATAAAACTTGTCGAATCCGCACCAATATTTTCCGTGATTAAATTCGCTTGTCAAATCAATCACAACGAAATTATAAAGTCCTCCATCCCAAACCCTCTTGCAGAATCTCCTGAATTCCGCCACGCTCATGTCGTTTGCAACGTGGTCGCCATAGATGTGATTGAGATTCTTGAGATCTTGGCGAAAGAGACATAGAAAATTAGCGTTCTCCCTTATCGTCTGTCTGGGCAATCGAAAATAATTCTGCGACAGGTAGAAACAGTCCACGTTGCTGTGTCGACCCCTAATGTAATACGATTCGCATCGGTTCTGTCTCTCCAAAAGCAGATCGTCGAAAATCATGAGATTCTTATCTTCCGATTTCAATTCTCTAGGATCCGGAACGTCGCTAGCATTCTCATAAAATTGACACTCAACGTTCGAAGATGCATTTCTCTTCATCAGTTCCATCGCCGCACCGTCCAAAATGGTCGAAAGAGGAGCTTCACTCTTGTCGAATTCCTCCCTACTGTCAAAGATTCTTGCTATGACGTCCTTGGGCAATCTACGATCCATGCACTCTCGAAGCAATCTGTATTCGGGTTGAAACAAGCTCTAGCCAAACACGAACAATCTGTCATAATCCAACCAGTCGGGTCGGGACAACAGATTCATCAACAGATTGGTCTTTCCACAATTCGATTTTCCCACTATCAAGCCTCTTATGCTTTTGGGAAAGAACTCGTTATTCGACCTCTTGGTCGCGGCGTCGTTCCAAGACATATCTTTAACGTTCATCTTTGTTTTATTTTTTTTGTTTGTTATTTTAGATTCTTTCAAACACAAATTTTATATGTTTTTCAAACTCAGTTTTTAATATTATTATTTATTTATATCACACCATCGCGAGTTCTCTTCAATCCTGATCCACTCGTCATTTTAGCTAAATCTTGTATGGGTACCACAGCATCCTTAAAATCTTTCCAACTTTTCGGCGTTCGCTCTAACGCAGCTCGCTTCGACAGCGGACTGATCAACTTGTCGATCAATGCGTTGGCTGCCCTCTTGCCAGCCACAGAAGCTATCCTACCACTGGCTTCGGAAGCGGCTTTCTTACCAGCATCCAAAGCCATCTTCTTACCGACCTCAAACGCAGTCAATGCGAGTTTTCTACCCGCATCGCTCGTGAATGGTCGCATTATAGAATCGACGATGCCAGAACCGCCTTGAACATAAGTTCTGACGTATCCCCTGTTCTTTATCATCAACATATTTTATTTTTATAATATATTTTGTTTTTTTCACTGGTAAATCATTTTGTTGTTTAAATACTTCTGCTCGCCATCAACAAACTCAATCTCTGAGACAGAGCGTCAGAATCGCTCGGAAGAAAAGTGGTTTTCACCCCTTTGCCAGTCACCGATTCGACGAACTTCTTATTCATATCCCATATGGGTTTCACCACTTTCGTCCACTTGTAACCTCTGTTGGCTTTGGGTCTAGTCTCTCTGGCATCATTATTTCTCTTCATGGCGTGGATCTGAACCAGAATGTCGCCGTAATTGTTGAAATCCTGTTCCGTGTAATCACTAGGCTTGTCGTAAAGGAGCAATCTGCGCAGTCCACCAGTCAATTCGTATCTGTTCGAACCCATGATCAATTCATCATCATCTATTTCTACTTCTGTGTCTCCAATAAAGTATTATTGTCCGAATTCTTATAAAATCAATACAATCTCTTACCGCCATCATCAGACGATGCGACGCTATCAGTGGTGATAGTCGAAGCTGTATCGGTGTCGGTCTCGCTCTCTGTTTGAATTCCTGTGGGAACGTAATCCGGTGTAGATTGAATGGAATTCCGATTTCCAAAACTACCGGGCAACAAACCCATTCTCAAAGAACTCTCTTTTATGGGTCTCAATTCTTCGACTACCTCCTTCCTGCTTCGCTCTTGACCCTCCGTCACGGGTTTAAATATTTTTGTGGCTTCGCGTTTGAGTTCAATCTCACCAAGACGTCTGCTTCTGTCAGCCGACTGAATGACCTTCTTAGCACGTTCATACTCGTCTAAAATTTTATTTCGACGTCTAGAATCCATCTGTAAAAACATTTTTCGTTTTTTTAATTGTTAATGTTCCTTTCAGTATGCTAATGCGAGTTATTTTATTATTTTCAAAATTAAATGTATAATTATATTTTTATGTTTTAAGTTAATAAAAATCTTTCTGTCTTTAATATAATAACTAAAAAATTCACATCTCAACTCAGTATTGATTGAAATGGGAAAAGTTTAAAAAACGTTTTAATCAGTACATGACAAACCGGTTTCTGATTTAACGCATTTTGAGAGTAATTTACGTTTGTTAAAAGGAATTCCATTCACGTATCAAAAAACCATTCACTCAGTGTCGAATTAAGAGTGAACTTTTGATGACAGTTAAAACATTCTAGCACATAAAAGAAACTGGATTTCCTAATTTAACGTTAAAGGAATTCATTCATTCATTCATTCATTCATTCAAATCCCTCTGATCGTTATCATGAATATATTAAAAATTTACCACTCAAACCTAATTGAGTGGAAAATGCGTTTTATTATAACATTATTCAAACATTCCATTAAGTGTTTATTAAGATTACTTAACAAGAATTAATAGTAACAAACGTGAAAATGATTTTTTTACCTCTGATTCTTTTCCCTAATTGTCTCTAAACTCAATTTCCTTTTGTTACATCGAAACAAAACACGAATGTCTATTTTTACAGATCATATTTTATAGTCGACTCTTTTTGAACGGATGCCTTTCATTCACGCAACTCCTTTTTAAAACTAACGCTCATATTTATAGTCTACTCTTTTGAACGAAAACCTCATTCAGTCACAACAATAACATGTGTTAGTTTTACTTCAGGAAACGTGACAGTGGGTTTGCCGGATCAGAAACACCTCTTTTCCGTGTACCGTACACGATTCGATTTCCGACGTAAAAATCCGCAAATGGATTTCCGTGTACGCCTCCATAGGGTTTCAGTGTTAAAATCGTGTACAGTCGCGGATGATTTAGAATCAGCAAGATGATGATTTAGAAACGACAAAACGTTTTTTGCTCGCAATTTAACACTGAATCCTATGGGGGAAACCCATTTGCCGATTCAAAGACAAAATGCAACACGTACACATACGTAAAATTTCATGCTTTTTTTCACTCTTGGATACAATCCAGTGATTTTGAATCGGCAAAGCCGATTCTAAAACACCCTAAAAAACGTTAAAATCGTGTAACTGTACACGATTTTAACACTAAATCCTATTCATTTATTTATTGATGTTTTAAGGTCACATATTTATGCACAATGGCTAATCATGACCGTGACAGTTTTACGGGTGGAGGAAGCCGGAGTACCGGGAGAGAACCACCGAGCAACGACAAGCAGCTGCCAGCTCCCCAACATCGTAACTCCGCACTGCAGCACAGGCAGGGTTAGATTGGTTGAAGACATGCGTACCATCGACGTGCAGTACGCCTTAGTACACGGCGTCATCGTGCCCCCACGCGGGCAATGGAGATGAAGTGTCTTGCCCAAGGACACAACGCGGTTGCAGCAGGTGGGATTCGAACCGAGGACCTTTCGGCTTGCAGCCTGCACCTCTACCTACTGAGCCACCGCGCTCCCCACTAAATCCTATGGAGGTGTACATCGATGTACGTGTACATGTACACGTACATCGTCATCTGTGTTTGAATCGGCCTTTATTACCTACTCGTGAGATATAAACTAGCGAAAATGGGATTACCCACTAAAATTCTGAGGATCATATCATCATTTCTAACTGACCGAAAAATCAAGGTGAGGGTTAATCGCGAGATGTCAGAGGAAGTAATACTCGAAGCTGGAACACCACAAGGGTCGGTTCTAAGTCGGTTCTAAGTCCGCTTCTTTTCATAATATATGTGAATGACACAGAAAAAGTAGGGAAAAACTGTGTTGAACTATCGCAGTTCTCAGACGACAGAGGCATTTGGGTGGCCAGCAAGTCCTGAAACATAATTAAAAATCGTCTACAGGATACCATTCGCGATCTTGAAAGCTGGTGCGCCCTGTGGCGCATCAAACTCAATGCGGCCAAAACTCAAAAAGTTACGTTCTTCAAGAGGCAAAGGAAAAAAAACAGTACCCACTATAGATCTCCAGTTATACGATCACAAATTAGAAGGAAATAAAGAGGCCAAATTTTTGGGATTTATCCTAGATAGCAATCTCAGTATAAACAGTCATGTAAACTCCATTACGGTTAGAGCTACTAAACGTATCAATTTTCTGAAGATGATCAGAGGTAGAAATTGGGGAGCAAACAAAGATGTGGTTCTCAAGCTCTACAAAACATTTATACGCCCGGTACTAGAATACAGTGCCATAATAACAAGTGACCTGTGCAAAACCAACATTCAGAAGCTACAGAGGGTTCAAAAGTATGCCCTGCGTGTGGCACTTTGCAAACAGAAATGGACACCGATAAAGGAAATTCACGAGCTAGCAAAAATAGAAACTATTGATACGCGATTAAAAGGCCTACAAAACAAAACCCTCAACAGACTCCAAGATAATGAATTAATGGTTGAGCTGAACGAACACCGATCCCTTAACAGAAAACAAAATAAGTTTCCAGTGTGAGGCCTGCCTCGCAACTCTGCTGAAGCGGGATTGAAATGCGTTTAATAAGATCTATATAACAAAACCCTCCACATACTCCAGGATGGTGAATCAATGGTGAAGCTGAACGAACGAAGCTTAACAGAAAAACAAAATAAGCCACAGTAAATTAAAATTACTCAATAGAATTAAACTGCGCGGAGTCAGTGAGGATTGCCTCGCTACTCACTGAGATCTTTAGGATTGTGTCTGTGAGGATTGCCTCGCAACTCTGCGTGTGGGGAGTGGGCTCCGAAGAAACACACTCCTTACCCCATCCATAGCAACAACACGCTGGTCATCCGATTACCACCTTTGCGGTGCAGTACCTCGTTTGCGGTGTAAAAAAGACGGAGATTGTTGCTCATACAAGTTGGAAAATTGGTAAGTACACGCATTTCAACAAGCCTACATGTGTGGCAAACTCTTTCAGGGTAGGTATTAATCACCAATACTTTCATCCAAGAAATATTTTCATGAGAGAAACAAAAAACAAATTTTTTGAAGTATTTTAAATTGGATATATGGAGATAAAAATTCCAGTTGCTGGGTTTGAACTGCGAATTATATTTAAAATATGCTATTGTGAGTTCTTGGAGCAGCATCCGTATAGAGAATTGTCTTCTTTTAGCCAAATGTTTAAGTTACGTTTGTCAGCCTTTTGTGAAAACATGTTTAAACTGAATTTACCGAGGGGGGGGGGGGGGGGGGGTAATTGATTTTTATCAATACCTTATTTGCGGTGTAAAGTACCACCTTTTGCGGTTTCGGCGGTTTCGGTGTCTGCTGGGTGTACCACAATTGCGGTGTGAAACATTTAATGGGGTCACTCTTTTACTAAAATGTTGCCTTATCTGGACACCTTTATTCTCTCTGATCTCTATACAATTAATTCTAAAACATTTTTTGACAAATCCAAGCATATGTTTAGACCAATAGTTGGACATTGACTCACTTGTATTGTCTTTGAAGCTCCGAAAACAAGTATCATGTATTGGGCCAATTCACATTTGTTGGTTATCCAGACCGCAAGTTGTTATTATCGCTTTTCGCGTGCATCTCCAGTGGCAAGCAGGTCTAGTAAGCGCTCAAATCTGTCCGTCGTCCGTCCGTCAGTCAGTCCGTCAGTCAGTCCGAAATACTTTGGGTTGAAATTTCTAGTGAAAGTTTTCTTGGCTGGTAACAAGGGAATGATTTTATATTTGGTCTGGGGCTTGATGTTTTATTGTACCGTGTAAGCAGTTTTCAGATCTTCCATGTAGCCACTTCCTGCTTGCCAATTGTTTGAAATTGTACTGTACCCACTGAATATAAAAATTTCAGTTGAAGTTTTTTTGGCTTTTATGAAAGGGATGGATTTTATATTTGGTCTGGTGCTTGATATTTTGAGTTGTACCGTGGAAGCAATTTCCAGATCTGCTGCACAGGCGGTTCCTGTTTGCCGAAAATTTGAAACTGCACTGTACCCACTGAACAACTGCATGCAGGGACGCAGTTTCAGACTGGTACTCGTCTTGTTTTTTTTTAGAAAAAGCCCTTTGATATTTGATCACTTACAAAACAGAGACATTTTTCAAATTATGGTATGTTTTATCACATAACCATCGTAACTTACAAATCACCGAGAAACTCTATCAGAGAGCTTTTCTATGAGTTGTAAATAGCAGCGATTAAGAAAGAAAATGTCATTTGCAACACAGATATTTACAGGATGCCATCTCAAAATTGTGAATTCTGGATGGTTAAAGTTTTAATTGAACATACATATTCAAAGTAAATTTCAGAGAAAATGTTTTGGAATAAAGGGCAATGGGAATTTATTTATTCATTCAATCAATCAATCAGCCCTACAAATCACAAATAATGCGATATAAGGTCATCTGTAATAAAACACTATTGTCGGGTGGAAAATCCACCTTCCCACGATTTGGTAGTAATTCACCCTACATGTACACAATGGCCGCTGGCGATTATCGTCAATAATTCGACTTGATGTCTTAAAGAAAATTTTCAGGAGCAATTACTATAATTACTTCAGTGTGTAACCAAATATTTACTCACTACTTTCGCTCAAAAAAGCCAATTTTCCCAAACAAACAAGTGAAAACATATTAACATTTACAACCTTAACAATTAAAAAAATTATCACTTTGCATCAAAAACAGCATTTTGACCCTTGGTATTCCAAAATTGGCAAAGGTGTTGTAATGAGGGAACAGAGAGAATAACCTGGGGGACCGGTTACTGTCGAAGCCTTTTCTAGAATCTTAGTCAAAGTTCGACTAAAATTCTAGGAAAGGCTTCTGAAAGTGAAATTTTGTAACGTTGTCCGCAAGCAAAACATTTTGGTTTTGTGAATGCACGTACATAGCGTTAGTTTTGGAAACCTTCCTTGCCTGGCATTATAGGAGCCCCGCCGATTTTTTCTCATTTCGGCTAATTACCTCAAGCCAGGATTCTCTTAGGCAGGATTTGACTTGCAGTGAAGGCCTCGCTGTCCTCACAGGTAATACCGTAAGGGAATCCTGTTCTGAAGCAATTATGGAAAATCGGCGGGCCCCCCATAACGCCGGACTCCAGCGTTACTACACCGCCCCCATCTCGACGGTTTTGCGCGGATTTATTTTAGGTGCGATATTAGTTATGGAAATCAGGTTACTCAGGATTTGCGAGGCCTGATATTGCATATATAAATTACAAAATATAAATTTGTATTAAAATATACACCAAAATGGAGGTTATGGTGGATAGAACACGGGAAACTGATTCGTTTACCCCACAAGTGCTCATTGTGGGCACCTGTGGTTCATGGAAGTCTGCGATCGTATTCGTA